>CM035433.1:5513992-5528992 GCA_020310875.1 Ceratopteris richardii | reverse complement strand
CACACCACGAGGTAGGCGACCCTTGCGCATCTACGAATCCACAGGCGCATCTCAAAAATTCATACTTTGGTGGACCATCGCGATTGGCTCGGACCATCGCGATTGTGTCGCACCATTGCGATTGGCTCACGCCATCGCGACGGCTCGGCCGGACCATCGCGACGGTCTCGGACCATCGCGACGGTTCACTTGAGCCATCGCGACGGTCCACTTGGACCATCGTGATTGTTCAGCTGACCTCGGACCATCGCGATTGGCCCATGCCATCGCCACGACAGTGCCACGTGTCAAGATAGACCATCGCGACGGTTCATTTTTCGGACCATCGCGACAGCCCAAAATCGGACCATCGCGATTGGCTCACGCCATCGCACTTGCGACCATCACGATGGTTCACTTCGGACCATCACGATTGTCCACCTTTGACCGTTGACCCGCGCCATCGCGATTGTCCGCCTGATCGGGCCATCGCGACGGTTCGACCTCACGCCATCGCGATCGTTCACTTCGGGCCATCGCGACGGTTCGACCTCACGCCATCGCGATCGTTCACTTCGAGCCATCGCGATCGTTCACTTCGGGCCATCGCGACGGTTCACGTTTTCGCACCATCGCGATTGTCCAAATTCCACGCCATCGCGACGGTTCGCTTGGACCATCGCGACGGTCCCGGACCATCGCGATTGTGCACCCCCATCGCAAATTTAGGGTTCCATTTTTTGACCAATTTTGGGGGTATTTTTGAGAAATTTTTGGACGATTAGACTCATAGGAGACCCCTTAGCTCATATTTGAAGGAAAACCTGATTGTCAGTTTTTACCCCCTAGGGCCTGAACGCTCATAAATTTTTCATCCGAAGTCCGTTTTTTGAGCTTAATAGCTCGTTAGAAAGCTCGTGACGAGTACTACGTGACCTCAACTGTTTTTTTTCATAAAGAATACATCTATTTTTGGATAAGCTATTTTGAGGTTCACCTAGTTTGGGACTAGGAAGCCAGGGGGCAAGTATTGAAATTTTGGGCAAAAGAGAAGGGACTTAAAAGGTGTATATACTCAAGTGCTTGATCATCCTATTGTGAATTGGTCTAATAGTGAATTTTTCCAGGTCTAGCAAGGGCAATCGAAGTCAACCAAGGCAAGGCAGTGAAGGGCATAAAGCTTGGGAAGCGCGGCTTCTTGGGCATCAGAGCAACCAGAAAAGCTGACTTGAGGTTGGAAGATTACTTAACCCCCTCAGTCAATTCTTAGCTTAGGCTAAACGGTAGTTGTGGATTAAAGACGATAGGAAAGCCTCAAGTACAAGAGACTAAAAGTTCTCAAGTCTAAGACTTAAAGTAAAGATGTGTGACACGAAAACCTAAAGGAAAGAACGTAAGTCTGACTGAACGAGAACTCAAAGTACCACAGAAAGTCGAATTCCTGACGCATACATTAAGACAAGAATCCAAAGAAATTTAAAAAGAATCAAGAAAGTAATAACAAAGAACCATTGACGATCTAAGTGTGTAATTGAGTGTGCAAGGAAGAAAATTAATGAACCTTAGATCAGGGAGACACATAGGTAAGTCGGACCGACGAAGCCTTAGATCATCAGAGGCAAGTGTAAGAACTACTGCACGATCCTGGGCTCAACAATTGAATAGTAATTACCCCTGCGAGAGCTCAGATACTAGCGAATCAGAAATGGCATTTAGCACAGAAAGACCAGAAGGAGGGTCTAATGTAGCATATTTAGAAAAACCTGAAGGACCCTATAGAACACAATTAGAGTTTCTCCGAACCAACCGATTAGGTGCTCGCATCTATGAGGATGGTTTGCGAAGGCAAGTGGTGCAAATGCACAACCCTGATCAACCCATTGGATTGGAAAGACCAGTGGTGAAATTTGAGAGAGACGCGTACATAGACAAAGAAGGAACCATGTACGTCCTAAGTACGCAGCCAAACGATACTAATGAGTTTGGCACAATTCAATTAGAGACGGAAGCGAAATTTCAAGGAAAAGAACCGTTAGAAGAACCTAGAACACCTAGAGGGAAATCCGTATTAACAAGAGTACTCATCCCAGAGTGGATCCCTCAAGATAACAGGAGTATCGAGTTGTTTGTAAATAAAGAGACAGATGAAGCCTTTTGGAGGTACAGAAAGGAACACCCTGGTGAGATAGGCATCATTACAATTTATGAATTCAAGGACCCAGATACACCTGGAAAGGTTGTATACCTGGATGAAACTTCAGAAAGAGTATATGTGGTGTCAGACCATGCCAAAAACCTATACACATGGAGAGGTGAATTGGTATTCCCTCCCTCACGAACAAACATAAACGCGAGCCACCATGGGGCAGGAACATCATCGGCCCATGGCAATCAAAAAGACAAGAATGAAGAAAGACCTGAAGTAAGCTTCACTCATCCCATAGGGAGAGATAGAACAACCACATATACTAATAGAGCGGTTAGACAAAGAGATCATGGAATACCAGGTGGTAGAGGTGATTTTCCTCTACCTAGACCACGTGAACACGCAAGAGTATTGAGACCCACTCAATTAGTAAAATCAATGAAAAATTATTTTGATGGGACAGAAGATCCCTATGACCATGTTGCAGAATTCAAGCAAGTACTAAGAGCAGAACAAGTCGAGGACATGTTCACGCAATACAATGCATTTGGACTAACATTAAAGAATACCGCTTTAACTTGGTTCCAACCATTGCAACAAAGGCAATTTAGAGACATCCATCACTTTTTAGAGTCATTCATCACTGAATTCTCTAAAAGTGGGATTAGACATGACACATCTTCGTTGATTCATAGCTTTAAACAAACCCCTCAGGAAACAGTTAGACTGGCAGGACGTAGGTTCAGACAATATGTCGAACGATGTCCAATGCAAGAGCTACCCTCACAAGCCAAACAAGTATCACTGTTCCTAGATGGCTTGTTGAGCGCTAAACTACGCTCCTATGTGTACCTAAAGGAACCCAGAACGCTAGAGGAGTGTGTAAGAATATGTATAGACATCGAGGACAACCTAGGAGATGAATTAGAACTCTCAAAGGTCTATAAGGACTCAGATTGTTCTTCTCTAGCATCCACAAAATTGTCTAATTCGATAGAGGACCTAGCAGAAAAAGTGGCCCAAAAACTAGGAGTTTCTAGTAAACAAGTGCCCAAGCTACCAACTAATGTACGTTGTTACACTTGTGGTGGAAATCATTTGGCAAACGTGTGTCCCAATGCACCACAACCTCAAGCCAACCCTAGTGGCCAATATTGTACAATTGAGAGAAGATACATGAATCATACGGCTCAGGACTGCCCATACAACAAACAAACCGTGAGACAGAACTACCCGCAAACATACCAGCAGCGAGGTAGGTATCAAGGCCAATACAATGCTCAGCCTTACTACTATAGGCCTCCTCAGAACTACCCATACCAGGCTCAACAGAGACCTCAACCCGTCTTAGCTCAGCAGCCACCCCCACCAGCGAATGTCATCTCAGTCAAATACGCTGCTGCAGAAGAGAACCTAAGTAGGGCCTTAGTGCCTTCTTCACCCTTGATCACAGAAAGTGACCCGAACTCAAACAATTTTGACTCTACTCATGTAACTAGTCCACCCGCTTATTACACGGAGTCACCAGAACATGTGGAGACATATCATTATGATAGTCCACCAATGGAACCTAGTTGGGAGCCAGACTATGCTAATGTGATGTACGCAAACCCAAACCCACGGCCCCAATTGAGACAACAGAGACCACAGGGCCCTAGAGGACCATGCTTTAGGTGCCAAGGAGATCACTTCATAAAGGATTGTCCACATCCCCCAATAGCAAGGCAATCACAGTACTATAACATACAAGGCTTTTGTGCCGATTGTGGCAAAGAGCACATAATCAAAGATTGTCCTAAGAACCCAGTTAACACTTCGAATGTGACACCGATCAATGTGATAGGTATTGTAAACAACGCAGATGGATCCAACCCTACATACGTGCCTATCCAAGCTATAACCAGAGCCCAGGCGCTCTTACAAAACCAACAGCTTAATCAAGAGAAAGTAGCCGGAACTAGTGAAGTTGCAGAATCTAGCAGTAAAAAGACAAAATCTTGGAAAGATTCTAGAGAAAGAATCAAGAGAAAGTGGAGTAAAAAGATAACTGAGTTGGAAGGAAGTCTAAAAGAGTCGAGAGCCAAAATACAAGAATTGACTTCACAAGAATTAAACCAAGAAAACCCAACTCAAAAATCAGGATCAGTTTTGGCGGAACCCATACCAGAAGATCTAGACATGATGTTTCGTGCATATCAGGCTAGAATAAAAGAGGGACCTCAAGTAACGGAAATGAGTAAAAACTACCCTCGAGCTGATCTAGAAATTGAGAGAACTAAACTTTGCATGAAGATGGTAGAGTTAGCACAAGCTTTGTTCGAAGCCTCTAGATATCTTAATTGGAATAACATGGCAAAACCGGAACTACACTTTCAAGGACTAATGGAGAGGCTAGAACACTTGATAGAAAGCAAAGAGAAAAAGGATCAACATAGGAACCCTATTGTCACAGAGACACAGGATGCACCATCCCTGTCTCAAGTACCCAATACAGAAAGTCAAGACAATTTGTCTTCCATACATAGGTACTCACATGAATTTTTGAGGGAAATCCAAGAAGAGAAATGGAGAAAAGAACAAGGAACTCATCCTCCTATTCAAGAAATAGACGACTTGCAGGAACAATTTCCCCAAGACATCCCCTCTATATATGATGATGTAGAGGTGGAACAACTGAGTGAACCCACAGGATTTGAATCTAATTCTTTACAAGAATTACCTCAGTTCACAAGACCTTGGGAAGCAAAGTCTATTAGTATGAGAGCACCCATGATAATAGTGAGGAATGAAGAATCAGTGATCCCTAGGAACACGGAAGTGATCAAGAACACTAAAGTACAGTGTAATCTCACTCTGGAGGAATTGTTAAAGGTAAAACCAGAATTGTGGAAGCACGTAGCAAATCAATTCCCTGAGCTTGCTACCACACCCTCTCAGATAGGATCACATAAGAAGGTACCAGAGATACCCGTGGAAAAGATTGGAGACGTAAGCGAAGGAGAGGAAGGTAACACATATCTTCCAATAACCCATCAGGGCTACACCACGAAAGCCATCTTAGATTCAGGAGCCGGAGTAGCCATCGCTACCACCGCTTTGTGGAAACGTTGGGGTAAGCCAGCACTCAAACCCACCAGGATGAAACTACAAATGGCTGATGGACACATAGAAAAACCATTAGGCTTACTAGAAGGCATATCTCTCACCACTTGTGGTGTAGAATTTGAGCATACTTTCGCCATTTGTGACTTTGCGAAAAATCGTGCTTATGAGATGATATTGGGACGACCATTCATGCGTCAGTTGCAAATTGTACAAGATTGGGGAACTAATTCTTTGTACTTGTAACATCTAGGAGTGACTACTAAAGTCAATCTTAAAGACTATTCACATAGAGATGTACCCCCAATACAATGGAATACCATCCATAAAACACCAGTAGAGACGGAATCCGTGCACTCATTAGAATCAGATCCTTCTTGGTTGCATGAGGATACTCATTTATGGATGTGTAAAGTAGCTAAACAAGAGGAAGAAAGATTAGAAGCCAGGACCTTAGGTGCAGAACAACATCCACGAACCCTTCAAGATCCAGCATATGCACCTGTAGTATTCCCAGACGAAGAGTTTGAACCCCATGGTTGGGCAGAAATACTAGCAACCATGGATGTAGCCATCAATGAAGAACAATGGACACCCCACTGTGACGAGGATGGCTATGACATTTCAATTTTTACGATAGAGCCAACCCTGTGCGATGCAATTTTAGAAGAGTGTGAACCTAACACTGATGCATTTGAGGATGCAAGCGATTTTGATTTAGAATCAATTATCATGGACCCACCCTATGCATCAGAGGAAGAATATTTTTTCGAGGTAGAGACTCACACTCAGAGACACGAGGAAATTACGAATGAGGTAAGGTTAGCCACTCAAGTGACTACTAAGAGTGAAGGTAAGAAAAGAAAGAAGAAAGCAACCATGTCAGAAAAAGAAGAATCTTTGTTTGAAGTACCCGAGAACTTCAAGAAATACGAAATCGAAGATAGAAAAATCATGGTACGAATGCCTAATAGAAAGGTGAATGATGGACAAGTATATGATAACCGAGAGAAAACCAAGAAAGTAATAGTTGCCATAGAAGGAGAAGAAGAAAAATGCACATACATAGGGCATGATTTGACGACTGAAGAAGAAGAAGAGTTAGTTGCCCTATTGCGCGAATATAGAGATGTTTTTGCTTGGAGTTACAAAGATTTGAAAGGAGTAGATCCAGATATATGTTCTCATAGAATCCCTATGACTCCAGATGCAAAACCGACAAAACAGAAACCGTACACGTATAATGATAACTACGCTGCGAAGATTAAAGAGGAGATAGATCGCTTGATAGAAGCAGGATTCATTTACGAAATTGAGCATACCGAATGGGTATCCCCCATTGTGGTAGTACCCAAGAAGAATGGAAAATTGCGTGTGTGCATTAACCTTAAAAAAGTTAATGCTGCCACGATTAGAGACAGTTATCCTCTTCCTATCACGGAACACTTATTGGAAAGAGTTGCGGGCAAGGAAGTTTACAACTTTCTTGATGGTTTTTCAGGCTATAATCAAGTAGCCATTGCTCCAGAAGATCAACACAAGATGGCATTTGCCACTGAATGGGGCATATTTGCATTTCGTGTAATGCCATTTGGCTTAACAAATGCACCCGCCACTTTCCAGCGACTCATGTGTCATGTTTTTAAGGAATTTTTACGCAAGAGCTTGGAAGTTTATGTCGATGACATATGTGCTCATTCAAATGTAAGACAGACACATATCCCAGAGTTAAGACAAATATTTGACAAATGTCGAGAATATCAGGTTTGTTTGAACCCAGAAAAATGTGTTTTCATGGTCAGACAAGGCAAAATTCTAGGACACATTGTGTCAAAAAATGGAATCTCTACGGATGAAGAAAAGGTGAAGGTGATTTCAGATTTACCTAGACCAACTAATGTGAAAGAGGTACAGGCATTTATGGGCCATTGCGGTTATTATAGGAGATTCATACACATGTATGCAATCATCGCCAAGCCTTTGTACTCTCTTTTAACCAATTTCGAATGGACAAATGAATGTGAAAATTCATTCAATGAACTTAAACGACGCTTGTGCTCAGCACCTATATTGACTACCCCAGATTGGAGTAAGCCATTCCATGTACATGTGGATGCATCCAATTACGCCATAGGATGTGTGTTAGCACAACCCACGAGTGAAGGTAACATAGATCTCCCCATAGCTTACGCGAGCAGACAATTGAACGCAGCAGAAAGAAATTACACCACGACGGAACGAGAGGGATTAGGGATGATCTACGCGGTAAAGAAGTTTAGGCACTACTTGTTGGCCAACAAATTCAAGTTCTTTACAGATCATCAAGCCCTATTGTACCTAGTCAACAAACCCTGTAACACAGGACGACTAATACGCTGGTTTCTATTACTCATGGAGTATGATTTTGAAGTGGTAGTCAGGAAAGGAAAGACACATCTTAGAGCTGACCACCTTTCAAGATTAACCTCAGGAGAAGCTCCTCAAGGAGTAGCGGATGAATTACCAGATGCATACTTGTTTAACCTTGAGATAGCACCAGAATGGGCTAAGCCTATAGTCCCTATTCTGACATACGGACCCAAGAATCCTAGGATAAAGATCAAAGAAGGAGAGGTTACCAAGTCTCAGAGGTACCAAATCATGGCAGGAAGCATATATAAACAGGATAATCAAAAGATTCTTGCTTGTTGTGTAGATGAATCAGAACATGCGAATTGGTTGCAATTAGCACACATAGGTGCACTAAAGAAACATTATTCAAAACATCGAACACTACAGACTCTGCAAAGACTAGGAGTATATTGGCCTTCTATGGAAGCAGATGTCTACAAGTTGTGTAAAGAATGCCAGGTGTGTTGTGAAAGACCACCAGTAGAGCATGCTACATTATATCACGTGTCTCTCACCCCAGACTGGAGTGAACCTTTAGTGACATACTTGAGGGCGAACACATTCCCTCAAGGAATGACCTTAGCTCGACAACGTAGTCTAGAGCAGGAAGCTCACAACTATTCACTTATTGGCGATAATCTATACAAAAGAGGACGAGATGGATATCTAAGACAATGTGTTCATGAGAGCGATTATCTGAGCATACTAGAGACTGCACACCAAGGTGTTGCAGGAGGTCATTTTGGACCCGATAGGATAGTCAAAGCCATTCTCTTTGCAGGATTATGGTGGCCCACTCTTCACATGGATGCACATACCTATGTAAAGAGATGTGATGTGTGCCAAAGAACTCAGTTTCCTACTCGCAGAGATGAAATGCCATTGAAACCCATGATGGGCGGACGTGCATTTTCAAACTGGGGTATAGACTTTGTAGGACCCATCAACCCCCCTGCAAAAGGTACACATGCGGAATACATTATTGTTGCCACATATTATCTAACCAAATGGGTAGAGGCAAAAGCCACAAAAAAGAATGATGCTCACACGACTGCAAAATTCTTATTTGAAAATGTCTTTACAAGATATGGATTGCCTATAGAGTTAGTGAGCGATCGAGGCACTCACTTTCTAAACCAAGTCATTGAATATTTGTTACAGGATTTTATGGTGATTCACAAGAAATCTGCACCATATCATCCTCAGGCCAATGGTCAGGCTGAAAGCACTAACAAGATACTTTGTAACGTACTGACGAAACTCGTGAACAACAAACGTTCAGATTGGGACAAACAGTTACACCACGCTGTTTGGGCATATCGAGTGGCCTACAAGACCGTACTCAATGCAACTCCCTTTCAGATGGTTTTTGGTCAGAATGCAGTGCTTCCTTTGGACTTCTTGATACCGACCCTTAAGGTTGCACAAGAACATCAGTGGACCGGCCATGAATTATCAGCGAGAATAATGGACTTGGAACGATTAGGAGAAACCAGGCTGAAAGCAGCAGCAGGAATATACGCAGCGAAGAAGCGACAGAAAGCATATTTTGATGCACATGTGAAAGATAAAGGTTTAAAAGAAGGAGATTTAGTTCTAGTGTATACGTTGAAACAGCACGCACGGAAGTTAGAAAAGCGAGGTTATGGACCTATGATCATTAACAGACTTTCGACAAGTGGAGCAGTACAGTTAGCCACCTTAGAAGGAGATATAATGCCTAATTACATTAGTGGCTGTAGAGTTAGGTTATATCAAGAACCTCTTACTGAGGATATCCTTAGACGACTCACATTGGCAAAGAAGCGTAAGGAGGAAGAAAACAGAATACGGGCTGAAGCTTAGGCAGAAGCCATAGAACGCATTAAGCGCATGAAGCTAAGAAGACAAGGACTAGGGAGAGAACATTATAACCATCTGGAAACATCACCCAGATATCCCATGGCCATGTGTCAAGTAAAGTCAACCACTCATCCTAGCATAGTGGACAGGAGACCATTCATTACAGTTAGGCTAGAGCACGGCAACCCTTGCCAAGAACTCAGGGCTTTAATTGACTCAGGTGCTGCGACTAGTGCGATTAGATGGTCCCACTATAAGGATTCAGGAATAGAAATGCGGCCAATTGAGACATACCTCATAGGCCTAGGAGGCATGGAAACCCCTTGCATGGGTGAGGTGGACCTTCCTATCCTCATTAAGGAAGTGACCATGACAGTGAAGCTACTAGTGTGCCATGATGACGACCTAATAGAACCCCTAATCCTTGGCCAAGATTGGCTATACGATCACTCAGTGGACCTAAATCTTAGACAAGGCTCCTTACAAATTGGAACCTTAGAGCAGAAGCGAGTGATACCGCTTGACTTCCCTAACGGCATTCCGATTGAGGTTTGTAACCCTAGACCCTATGAAACGCATGCGACGGAAGACCGGAAGATCTTGGGTCAGACCAGTCACGTTACATCTACACCAACCCACTCGGGCTTGGCTAGGGACAATTGTCAATCAGAAGGATGACAGGAGATCTCCCCTGGGGCTTCCTGCAAACTAGAAGGGGCAGCTACCCAACCGCTAGGACAAATGAACACAATCAGCGGTCAGGTGGGTTGCATCAGCGGCCAAATGAGCACGACACCCTGCGGTGCTCATCCTTCCAAACTTGTTGCGGATTGGCCTAGATTAAAGTTAAAGAACGAATCACTTCCTAATGGGCAGGTCACGCAAGTGTTGGATCTCCCTTCTTTTCCAAAGCAGAGCGTCCATCCGACCTCTCAACCTCAACAACAACAGAGTCAACCACGACGAAGGAACCCAGACCGACGGCAGTATCAGAAGACACAACAAGGAAAGCAGTCTAGGCCACCCAAAGGAAGCGACACCAGACAAATATGGGTGCCAAAAGGACAAAAAGCACCGAAGAACTCCAACCAAGCAGAGATCGACAAGAAAAAGGTAGGGCAGAAACAGAATCAGTATCCACCATCCCCTCGACCTTCTTCTACAGGTCCGAGCATTCGACAAATTTGGATCGCCAAGAAATACCTTACCCATAGACCCACACCCACGCAGATTTGGGTACCCAAACCATGTATCATAGCTCAACCCTTAAGCCATGTAATATATACCCCTCACAAATCTTTCCATCCCTCAATACCACCACACCCGATACTACCTTTTGCCCCTCAGCAGAAACCCACCACCCACTCAAAGACTCTTAGGAAATGGATACCGAAGCGTGTCCAACCGTCTTCCCCTAACCCATTGTCTAACAAAACTACCCCCCGACTAACATACAACCTTGTAATAAATCACTAACTTTTAAACCTTGTATAAATTCACCCACCATCATCACACATCACTCATAATCTCATCTCATCAAGAAATGTATGCATAATCTGAAACGTGTAGGTGTCTAGAGACCTGCACTAGTGCTGCAAGAAGCATTGCATCCATCACATCACAGCACTTGGCTACACGGGTTACGCATCAGTTATGGAAAGGGATTGCGGTCTCACTTTAATGGGATCATAATTAATTTCCATGCTAATGTGTTAATCTTTTGTAGCAGATCTTTCTCATTAGCGCATCAGTCATCATGAAAACCGACGAAGGACCATCAGAAGCAGGCCCCAGCGTAGCTGCAGTGCCCCTCAATGTTTTACGAGCAGAATCCCACCCGACTGCTCCACCGCCAGAATTCCAAGGATTTCCAGGGCCCATGCCGATCGATAACCCACCTATGGGCTACACAGAAAAGATACACCGTAACTCTCACTGGTTTCAGGGACTTGCAGGACCCTTAGCGGATGCGGATTTTATATTTGAATCTAATTTGACGTTTGATGACCGCACTTGGGGAAAATACCAATTCTTCTCCAGAGAGTTCGAAGGCCTACAAAACACTCAGGACTTAACTCATGTTTGGGCCAGAGCCGGCTTCACGGAGTATTTCAGTGATCCTCTGCCCAAACCTGACTTTTATAGGTATTATTATTTAATCACTACTTTGCTGGCCTCAGAGAATAAGGATATCCCAGGAACTTTTATTTTGCCTTCTTTAGTGGATGATCCACCTTACAAAAGATTTTATCTTTCGAAGGATTTAATCAGAGCTGCCATCAAGATTCATGGAACCCACATGCCCACAGATCGAGAAAGATTAGTTCCAGACCCTATGAAACGTGGGGATGTCACTAAGTGGGAGGAGATCTCAGCAATTACACCTGAGCTGTCAAAGCCGCTACGGATATGCATGCAACATTTTGCATTCCCCGCTCAGGACAGATTCACCATGCCACATAAAAGAATATGGTTTGGATTGTACTTAGCATGTACTCGACCTCAGACTGTCGATCTGGCGAGCTGGATCATTGATCAAATGTATTTGGCACAACACAGATGGGAACGAAAGAAAGTGCTTAATGGATGTTGTGCGCTGACAAGAATTGTTTATATGTGCTTGGCTTATGACTTGCCAATTGAACGTGCATTAACAGGAGAAGAGCTGAAGGCATTCAAAGGAACGACGAAGAAAGCCAGGAAGCCCAGCAGAGCACGGGTAGGTAAGCGCATGAGAGGCACTATTCCTTGCCTTCAAGTGCCAGAGTCACCATCACCACAACCCTCTCCAGAGCAATCACCGACAGAAGCCGCTCCCACAGTACAACCCATTCGAATAAGATTATCTCGGCGAGTGGAAACGGAGGGTACTACTAGTACTACCGCACCTCAAGCAGCTACAACCACAGAACCCACCACCACGACAGCAGAAGCTCCCACCACTATTGGTGCGGAAGCCTTTTCTTTCCCAATGCCACATATGGAGGTGGACCCAATACACACCACTTTTGACTTCGAAATGCATGATGTGCTGTCCAGCGAATTTCAGTTCTCCGAAGGACAGATGTTCTCTCAAGAATATGAATGCCCCAGCTACCCTACAACACCACGTGATCCACCACATGGGCCGGTAGTATCTAGCTCTGATGACGAAAGAACAGCCACCGATGACGACGAAGGTGATGACGAAGCCAGCTTGGGCACTCACGAGTCTCAAGAACAGGAACAGACAGATGGCCAAGGCCAACAAACCGATGCACACGGTGACACCAGCACGCATGAAGAGGAGACTTTCGAAGCAGCAGCTTACACGCTGGCAATCAAGAAATTATATCGTACGATGGAGAAAGTCTGGGCACAGAAGAAATTGACTGAAGAAGAGAGCCAAACCATAATCGAACAAGAACTCATCTCCGGAGGATTTGAAGAAGTCTACATCAGAGGGTTTAGAGAACTGGTCAAATCCATCGGCCCGGTCGAAGCACTGAGATATTTACAAAGGAAGCCACTTCCCCAATATGACCCTCACAGAGTTCGCCTGTTGTCGAAGCCCGGTGAATATATTCGAGTTCCGGTAGGTGCTCAATCATCCCACCACGCGCAAGATGCACGCCTACGTCCGGAAAGATCCATCACCGAAGAAGCTATCCTAGTCGACTCCCCACCACGTACTACCGTTGTACATACTACCACTATCCTTGAAATAACATCCACACCATCTACTCCTCTCTCACCTCATGTTTCACCAATCCATCCTGTATCCCCCGCACACCCACCTGCTCCTCCACATCCACACCAGTCCATGGCAACATAGCCAAAGCCTTTGCCCTGCCCATTCATGCCACCATGCCCGCACCCACCCCACCTCGTCTACATGTTAACCCCTTCATCCCTTCATCCTTCCCATCCTTCCCCCCACCTTTAAGACACCCTTTCACCTTTCTAACCCCACTAACCTTCTCACCAGTTTCACCTCCCCAACCCACTATAACCCCTATTTCCCCTTTTCACCAAGCTGCTCCAGCCATCCCCCCTGTAAATTACTCTACATTTGTAAATCCCGTCTTCACACCTACACAACCACCCACATACACACCGCTTTTCACAGTCACCGCACTTGACACGTCCAGTGACATGGACATCTCACCACCCACTGCACCAGCACCCACTCCACTCACAACACCATCATATTTAGGTACGTCACAATTTTCCACGATCACCACTGCATCCACCTTGCCAACCCCATTCCCCATTCCCGCTGCATCTACTTCCACTGCATCCTCACTTAGCACTCCATTACTATTATCGCCAACCATAGACACTGCACTTCAACAAATGTTCACATGCATGACACAAGTACGAGATGAGTTTGCATCTCTTGGCAACAATTATCAACAGCTGTAGAGGACGACCAATGAATTACAGTCGCAGCTTAATTCATTATCAATCGAGAATGCCTCTTTAAATACGCGATACCAAGAACTAAGAGAGGCATATCATAAGCTAGAGCTAGAAAGTGAAGAGAAAACAAAAGAAGCCACTGCTGATCTGGACAACCTGCTTCGAGCCCAAACAATTAGGAACGCGACGCTGACCAGGAACATGGGCTTACTCAGGAGGCACCTAGCCGCAGCAAAAGAGGAGAACCAGAGACTCCAAGAGCAGAATAGAGAGAATTTGGAAGCAACATTGGACCATCCAGAACAACCCTTAAGTCCTAGCAGATTCAAGGCAATCCCATCCGAATCGATGCAGATGTTGCTAGAGGATCACGTGAGATTGCTAGAGGACTATGATCGAATGAACGAAGAGCATCAGAAGTTAAAAGAAGATCACAAGTTACTACAGCTCAGAGAACCGGCAACACAACAAGTACCAGTAGAACCAGAACTACTAGCACCGGTGGACCCTGCTCTTGAAATCTTAGAGGAACTCAACGCATTACGGGCCCAGGTAGCCACTCTCCAATCACGCATAGATGTATACGAAGCACCACCACGGCCTGACTCCCCACCGGAGATCCCAGCTGACGACGAGAACATAACCATTCCGGTGGAGGAAACGTTTGAAGAAGCATACGAGCCAATACCCATCCCAGGCGGACAAGTCACGGCCGAAGGCCAGATGACCTATGAACTTCCTACCCCCGCGTGGATGAAAACGATTGAGGAACTTGGAACGACACATTCAGCCAGAGTAGAGGCACAGTTACATGCCATGGCCATGATTGAACAGAGAATCTTACAATCCCCCTTCTTTGCTCATTTGGCCCCCCGACGCTATATATCTGGGCATGAGCTGCAGTATAAACCGTACTTCATGTTAATGGCTGAATATCAGCTAGCTATAGAGAAAGAAACCGGCATGAAACCCACGCATGCTACACAATTCGAGCCGGCAGACTTGCCACCAAATGCGCAAAGAGGAGAGATCCATCAACCTGATTGGCGCAAAGATCTACTCCAGAAGTACCCAGAAATGATGAGCACATGGGTGAAAGCGCCTTTACATTTAAAGTATAATCCTTGCTGGGGACCAGT
>CM035433.1:5473667-5478667 GCA_020310875.1 Ceratopteris richardii | reverse complement strand
AAGAGGTAGTTCACAAGTGAACTTTACATAGTCTTCTTTTTAAAGCTTCTTCTAAGATTTTTTGAGACTCAAGCCAATACTTAGGCTTGTCATAGACTTGCTCCAACAGCTCCCCCTCAAGCCAAGTATGCTTGAGGTCTTCAATCTTCCAAGATACTTGCAAACCTATCATAGCCTTGAATTTGCAAAGCTTTGTACCATCCAATGCTTGGTTAGAATATCTGCACATTGTTGATGAGTGGACACATATGATATTTGAATCTCTTTGCTTAGAACCTTCTCTCGTACATAGTGATAATGAACTTCAATATGTTTAGTCCTTGCATGAAAATAGGATTAGCAGCCAAATGAATAGAACTCATATTGTCACCAAAAATAGTTGGAGTTCCAACTCCAATCCAAGATCTTTGAACAATGTCTTCATCCACATAGCTTCTTGTGTAGCTATGGCAAGACCTCTATATTCAGCTTCAGTAGAAGAGAGAGCAACTGTGGGTTGCTTCTTGGATGACCATGAATAAGCTTTGAACCTGCAAAGGTAAGATAACCTGAAGTGCTCCTTCTATCTCCTTGGAGCCAGCCCAATCTGCATCAGAAAATAGCTTCAAACCTAAATCAGATACATAAGGATAATAAAGTCCTTCATTTATGGTTCCTTTGAAATACTTGAGAATCCTTTTGGCAGCATCCATATGTGGTTTCCTTGGTGTGTGCATAAATTGACTTAGCACACTCACACTGTAACATATATCTACTCTTGTCAATGTGGCATAGTTGAGACTACCCACTAGACTTTGATATGATGTGATGTCCTCTATGAGTTCACCTTCATGTGAGCTCAATTTGTGATTGACCTCCATTGGAGTACCTGCAATCTTACAATCTTGCATCTTGAATTTGCCAACATGTCCTTAATGTACTTTCTTTGAGTGAGAAACAAACCATGATCTTTGTAGACAACTTCCAAACCTAGGAAGTAGGTAAGTGAACCCAAATCACTTATCTTGAACTCTTCTCTCATCTGATCTTTGATCTCTTCATACCATCTGCATCATTTCCTGTCAATATATATCATCTACATATACACATAGGTAGATGACCTCAGAATTACTCTTTTTAATAAAGAGTGAAGGATCTGCCTTGCTTGGTTGAAAGCCTTTGTCCTGCAAGAATGAAACAAGCCTGAAATTCCAGCTCTTGGAGCTTGCTTGAGACCATACAATGCTTTGTTAAGTTTACATACATAATCAGGATAAACTTGATTCTCAAAACCAAGTGGTTGTGCCATATATACCTCTTCTGTTATCCAACCATTCAAGAATGCATTCTTTACATCTAGTTGAAGTATCTTCCAATTCTTGGAAGAGGCAATACTAAGCAAAACCCTAATAGTAGGCATCTTTGCCACAGGAGAGAAAGTCTCCTCATAATCAATTCCCTGAGTTTGTGCAAGCCTTTTGCCACAAGCCTTGCCTTATACCTGTTAATTGAACCATCAGAATTCTTCTTGAGTTTATAGACCCATCTTGAGCCTATTACCTTCATGGATGAAGTTCTTGGGCACCAAATCCCAAGTGTTTGTTTTCCTCAAGTGCTTCAATCTCTTCCTTCATTGCATGCTTCCATTCTGTTTTTGCTTTGGCCTCTTCAAATGATGATGGCTCCTCTTGGTTTATGTCCTGTGCTATGTAGATAGAATGTTTAGTTACTAATGAGGTGTCAAACCCATACCTTTCTGGTTTTTTCTTTTCCCTCATAGATCTTCTTAGGCCATGATGTGATGATTCTGCTTCATGTCCAAGTTCCTGCAATTTTGCTTTACCTTTAGACTTCCATGCTTTGATCTTTTCCATGTGAGATTCTTCATCATCCTCTGAGGTGTCTTGTTCTTCAATCTTTGATTGTTCTCTACCAAGCTTTGGAAAATCTTCTTCAAGATTATATGGTAAATTGACCTTCCTGCATGAATCTTCATACCATGAATTGTTTCTCATCAAAAACTACATCTCTGCTTACCAAGAATCCTTTGTTGGTAGGGTTGTATAACCTGTAGCCCTTTTGATTGTTGTCATATCCAATAAATACACACCTTTCTGCCTTTGGATCCATCTTGCCTCTAACCTGTGAAGGAACATGAGCAAAAGCAATACATCCAAAAATTTTACAATGATCTAAGCTTGGTCTTCTTCCATTCCAAGCCTCATATGGAGTCATCCCATCAAGGGATTTTGAAGGCAACCTGTTAATCAAGTAAGTGGCTGTAGATACAGCCTCGGCCCATAAGTAATTAGGTAAATGCTTTTCATTTAACATAGACCCTTGCAGCTTCAACAATTGTCCTATTCCTCCTTTCTGCCACTCCATTTTGCTCAGGAGTGTACCTTGTAGTTACCTCTCTTTGATTCCTCTTTCTTGAAGAAAAGAATCAAAATCATGGGAGAAGTATTCTCCCCCTCATCTGACCTTAGCCTTTTAGTGATTTACCTGTTTGATTCTCCACAAGAGCCAAATATCTTTTGAAACATGAAAAAACTCATCTTTGTGTTTCATAAAGAATAGGATAGTCCATCTGCTGCAATCATCAATAAAGGAAACATAATACCTTGATCCAGATATTGAAGCTTCCTTGCTAGGTCCCCATACATCTGTATGAACCAACTCCAAGAGATCTCCATGCATATAACCTTTCTTCATGAATGGTAACCTGTGAGACTTTCCAAATTGACATGCACTACACTTATAAATCATATGTTGTTTTGACAAATTAGGAAGTCAAGTACACTTTGGTCCCCTGCAGATTTGCTTTAATGACCTTTCACCAATATGTGCTAACCTTTTGTGCCATTACTTCCAATTCTGTGAGTGTCTGACTACCATAATTAAAGAGAGCAATGTTTCTAGTGTCCTGTAATTCAAATGTGAACAATCTACCTATCTTTTCACCTTTTGCAATTCTTCTGAATCCTTGACTTGGATCTTCAACAAATGCTCCTGCTTTTGTGAACCTGACTTGCAACCCTTTCTCTACTATCTGCCCAACACTTATCAAATTCTTGTAATGGTAGGGACATAGAGTACCTTACTGAGTAGGTTGATGTTTCCATCAGGTGCTTTGACATTGCCTATTTTCTCCACAGGATGTTTTGTATCATCTCCTGTTTGTACCTCATGCTTATTCCTTGGATCTTCTAAATCTGATAGGAGTGCCACATTTCCTGCCACATGATTTGAACAACCTGAATCTATGTAGAAAACATGCTCATCAGATTTACCTTGTGGCGTAGCCATGTTCATGATCAATAATGAATCCTCTTTGTTTGAGTCTTCTGTGTAGTTATTGTAGTCTCTCCTTCCTTTGTAGCCTCCTTGATAGTTTGAATGATTGTAGTTGTTGTAGTTGCCATGGTAGTTGTTGAACCTTCCTCTTGAGTAGCCATAACTTCCTCTATTGTATCCTCTGCCTCTTTGATTCCTGGAATTCCTAAAGCAATTTTCAGTTGTATGATTAGTTAATCCACAATAGAACATGAGTTGGAGTCTTGGGATCTCCCCTTGCCTTGTCTACCTCCTCTTCCTCTACCTCTGCCATGTCTTCCTCTACCTGCATAGTTAGCTTGATATGTACCTGCTTCATCATCCACTTTCTTTGCCTTTCCTTTGTTATCTTTAGACTTGCTTTTATCCGTGTATAAAGCTGAAGATTGATTACCTCTAGAGCTTTCTCCATTTTTGATAAGCTTTGCCTCTTGAGTAAGTAGTTGTCCAATGAGTGTGTTGAAATCAGGTACATGCATGTCCATGTACAAATCCATAGCTGTGGTGAATGCTTCCCACTTATCATCTGCCTTCAAGCCATTGATGACCTGCCTTAAAATTTGCTCTTCATCTATTACCTCTCCAATGCTTCCCAACTGATCCGCTATGTCCTTGAGCTTTGTGACAAAATCAGTCACATTTTGTTTGGGAGCCTTCTTGAGAGTTATGAAATCCAGCCATAGTTGATGCTTCCTAGCTTTGGTACTTGAAGAAAAGAAAGCTTCAAGTGCATCCCACACTTCCTGAGATGTCTTACAACTTCTAATGTGAGGCAACAAAAAATCTGAGATAGAGTTGAGGAGATAATACCTTGCAAGTGCATCCTTGGAGCACCATGTGCTCAATCTTTCTTGCTCTTCTTGTGTTGGTTGACTTTTGTTCCTGAAACTTGGCATAACTTCATCTCCAGCCACATAACCATATAAACTTCTACCTTGGAGATAAGCTTCCATCCTTAATGACCAAGCTGAGTAGTTACCTCTGTCCAATTTGTCAATTGATGAAGGAAATCCATCTGCCATGTTGTCCAACCTTGCTCTGATACCACTGTGAAGAGATGGATAGGTATGTGCTTGAAGATGAAGAGGTGTTGCAAAATCCTTGATCTACACCAGCCAAATGAACTCTAGGAGTATATGGTGGGCCCTTTTAGCTTGCGAATGGATGTATTAGACACCCTATGTACCTTGGAAGATCACTCTCAAAAAGATAGATCAAAACAGATAAGTTGGAGTTAGCTCAGAGGTGAAAACTTGCTATTCTTGGTTCATACACATGTCCAGTGTTTTACATAATTCTCTGAGCACAGCAGCAATTAGCTTAATTCCTCTTGGGGAAGTCTAGGTAGCTTAAAGAGCTAACTTTCAAAAGTAATCTCATCAAAAATAATGAACCACACACTAAGAATGAGTTTTAACAAGTGATGACATCATCCCAATTTTCACAGGCTGCTACAGAAATAGACCAGTGAGCAGAAAAATCAACATAACTCCAAATTTAGAAATCCAATGATTATGAAAATTTGTATGGTTATACTATACAGTAAGCTGAATCCAACAAGGTTTAAATCACTGAATTTGGATACGTAACCACTGAGAAACACCTCTGACAAGATGAGTGAAAAAGTCGGGTACCTGACAGAGAGGTGAAGATGAACAGACCCTGTTGACTTCAAATGAACATAA
>CM035433.1:5433667-5468667 GCA_020310875.1 Ceratopteris richardii | reverse complement strand
TTTGTATTTTGGCGTGAAAACATCTGTATGCCAATCATTTTGAGTAAAACCATTAAGAAAAATCTTTGACAAGACAATGGAAAGTAACATCCAATTTATTTCTCGGAGAACAAAAGTATAACTTGTAATTGTGTGCATTAACTAAATTAAATACTAAAATCCAAGGATGGGAATAGAGTTAAACACATTGGATCAAATTAAATCAGCAAGATTGAGATTAAAAGTATACCTCAACCGATCCAACAAATACGACAAACATGACATAATTGTACTTTTAAGATTTCGAAAGATGCGTATTTATGCTCCAGACAAATGAAAGCAAATGTATGAAGCACCATCCTGAACGTACTTCAACATACTTATATGCAATAACGATAAAAAAGAAAATGACCTTTTTGAATTAAAATTGAGGTTGATTTAGTTACTACCCACATATGGAAAGCTAGATAGAGCTCGAAAATAAGGAACGTACTATCTCAGAATGATGGAGAAACCTTTCTATGCTTATAAACATAAACTTTGTTGACAAGCAATGCACATGAAAGCAAAAGTTTCTTTGCCCTACTGAAGTGCAGAAGAAAATATACAGTAGATTCAAATACTCACAACAGTGGAGGACTCGCACAACGGACGTGCTTAAAACTTGCAAACAATTAACAACAATCCTCTAATCTATGCAGACCAGTAGCACACGCAGTCCGAGAAAGACATAAGAATAGAACGATGCCTTGATGAAAATCATCCAAGATGCCCACAAGTTGGCCTGCTCTTTTCTTTCGGTTCATATGCGCCTACATATCTCCTGCAGCCACTTCAGCAACCTCCTCTGACAGCGCCCTTTCTTCCCATCGAATGTTTGATGGTAAGCAATAATTTGTACGTCCTCACTCTCTTCAGATGCACTCAGCGAACAGAAGATGCAGCTCCTTCCTTAGAATCTGTGCCCTCCAAATATGCCAATGAATATCCATTGATCAGCATTGCTCCCCTCTCTTCCGTTCATCTGCCGAAAAAACACACCCCTTAGCAACGTCTCCTCCTCAGATAAATAGCGGTCTTTTCCCCCCAGCATGCAGCGCAACACCTGTTTTTATTCCTTTGTGATCTGCCAGAAGAGCCCACTTATCTCATGCATCGCTGCCACAACAACCGCCATCATACTTCTCTTCGAGTCCCCTTCATGCTTATTCGGAATAAAAATTGTTCACTTTAGATACATCATGCAAACAATCGGTTCATAGAACTGCTCCGTCCTTCACCTTTGAAGTAGTCATAATCCATCGACAGCAATCCTTCTCAAGCTTGCTTACTTCTTAATAAATGAAATCATATAATTAAAAGTATTTCCTTTGATCTTTTTATTCAATCTTTTTTTTTTTTCCTTATACAGGTGTAATAAGAGATGCCTTGCACCATTACACAAGAATCGCTCGTGCATCTTCATCTGGCTTCCCTACTTTAACTTGTACTCAAGAACTTGCCCCTCCGATAACCTCTGACCATCCTTCTCATTCTTCTTACTTCAAACATCGACAGGAAACTCCCTTCTGCGTGATGCAAACAGTCACTAGCATATTAATATGCCCATCAATATGTGGAATATACTTTCCTATTCATAGCCCGATAGGTTAATCTCTTATACTCATTCATATGGGTTTCATTAGGCAACTTTGGAGATAAACTTTTTTCATGTTCATGTTTACACTTGCATTTGGGGAGTTCATTGACTTGGTCAAATCATCTATTTGGCTCTTTAATTTTTTAGCATTTTCTTGTAAAATTCCACACATCACAGTATTTGAGTTAGAAAATTCACTTAACTTGTCAATTAACAGAAAGACTTCTTTAAATTTAGCTTGATTTGATGAGTTTAGCTTATCCTCTAAATCTTTGACTTGCGCATCAAGTCTCAAATTTGCATTCTGAATTAAGCCCTCCATAGTAGAGTTCGTTTTATGTGTGTTTAAATTAACTGCTTTCTTTTTACCCATTGAGATTAGAGAAACAAGAAGTCTTTGAGGATAGATCAATACCTGCAATCTGAGTCGAAGAAGAGGCTCAAAGAGTGACTGTGTGTAAATTTATACAATTTTTAATAGCACCAAAATCTAATACATCAATTGCTAATGGATGAATGTGCAAACGTTCTTGCTTCTAATGTCGATGAGAGGGGTGGCGAGATGAGGATAGCTACTTGCCACTCTTCGTGGAGGCGCTCAGTTCCCTAGGGAACAACCCTCAACACCTAGAAGAGTGCAAGGTTTCAAAGACAAAGCCACTGCTCCCACGGATGAAGAAGCTTCTGCACTTTAACCTGTCGATATAATGTATGCACATGCAAGCAAAATTTAAAATTGTATACCTGAGCTGCAAGGCCGTTTCTTCACGTCGGGTTCAAACGTCGGAGCGAAAATGATGGTTGGTGGATCAAGCCAACCGCTGGAAATACGGCGCACACCGGGTGCTTTTCGCAAACTCAGGTAATGAGAGATTCAGGAGCATATTAATAACTCAACGGAATTTCAGAGAGAATAGATCCAAAAAAAAAAAACCTTATGAACTTTATCATATTCTCATGACTTCTTTACAATTAGTTAGGAGAGGATGATTAGCAACATTCGAGAACATAAAGCTTGTTCAAATCTTGCAATCCCATGGTTTCAAGTACGTGGAATGTATAACTCCTTATGCAATTCTCAAATTCAAATCCTCAATATAAGTAATAGAGTTCAATGATTTATGCCTTAAGCTTTGACAATCTTGATGTGTTTTCTCCTTATATGATAGTTTTTATATATATTAAAATAGAGTAAGAAAAATGCAAAGTTGTATCACCATTACTTCACAAATATCATCCCATCCCTAATAATTCGAGTTACAGTCCAGAGACAACCTGCATGCACATGCTCAAAAATGGAATCGAAGACAACTATAAAAGATCTCCTGATTGTTTAGGATTTATAGTTCCATTTCTGCAGAGAACTACTCCTTTTGTATCAGCGTAGTATCAGAAATCTTATCCCATTAAAAAAAACTGCGAATACAGAGTTTAAGGCAAAGCATTAGAAAATCATTTTTTTTCCAAAGGGATGTCATTCACTTCTGAAGCCATGGCACTATCATTTCCAGAGTTCTCATAAATAATCTTTTTCTTCAATTACTGTGAAAATGTTGAAAGTTGAATGCAAATAAACAAATTGCATACAACTGTTTCAATAGAGCATGTTGCACGTGAACCTTCCTATCAAAAAAAATGCCGCTAACTATTAATCTCATCATTCACTCACTGTAGATGTCAATCTCGAACACCCAACGTATGCAAATATGGGACCATAGTTTCACAGTGACAATCAGCAAAAAGTGTAAATGAGAAGTAACAACCCTTAATTCCAATTCAATACGCTACTATATGGATGAATTGACATAAAAAACCAAAGCTTGAGGAAAGGAAGCCGTTCCCATGTAGCACTCAAGTTTTTTTGTTATATTGCATCTGTTAAGCTACAGCTCAAGGCTACAAGAGAAAACACTTAGAAACGGTAACTCAGTTCAAAGACTTAAAATGTAATGGAAGAAAAATAGTGGAAATATAAAGTAAAACTAGTGCGCCAATCATATTAACATCATCTTTGTATTTTGACGTGAAAACATCTGTATGCCAATCATTTTGAGTAAAACCATTAAGAAAAATCTTTGACAAGACAATGGAAAGTAACATCCAGTCTATTTCTCGGATGACAAAAGTATAACTTGTAATTGTGTGCGTTAACTAAATTAAATACTAAAATCCAAGGATGGGAATAGAGTTAAACACATTTCCTTTGAACGCATTGGATCAAATTAAATCAGCAAGATTGAGATTAAAAGTATACCTCAACCGATCTAACCAATACGACAAACATGACATAATTGTACTTTTAAGATTTCGAAAGATGCGTATTTATGCTCCAGACAAATGAAAGAAAATGTATGAAGTGCCATCTGAACGTACTTCAACATACTTATATGCAATAACAAAAAAAAAGAAAATGACCTTTCTGAATTAAAATTGAGGTTCATTCAGTTACTACCCACATATGGAAAGCTAGATAGAGCTCAAAAATAAGGAACGTACTATCTCTGAACGATGGAGAAACCTTTCTATGCTTATAAACATAAACTTTGTTGACAAGCAATGCACACGATAGCAAAAGTTTCTTTGCCCTATTGAAGTGCAGAAGAAAATATACAGTAGATTCAAATACTCACAACAGTGGAGGACTCACACAACGGACGTGCTTAAAACTTGCAAACGATTAACAACAGTCCTCTAATCTATGCAGACCAGCAGCACACGCAGTCCGAGAAAGACATAAGAATAGAACGATGCCTTGATGAAAATCATCCAAGATGCCCACAAGTTGGCCTACTCTTTTCTTTCGGTTCATATGCGCCTACATATCTCCTACAGCCACTTCAGCAACCTCCTCTGACAGCGCCCTTTCTTCCCGTCCAATGTTTGATGGTAAGCAATAATTTGTACGTCCTCACTCTCTTCAGATGCACTCAGCGAACAGAAGATGTAGCTCCTTCCTTAGAATCTGTGCCCTCCAAATATGCCAATGAATATCCATTGATCAGCATTGCTCCCCTCTCTTCCGTTCATCTGCCGAAAAAACACACCCCTTAGCAGCGTCTCCTCCTCAGATAAATAACGGTCTTTTTCCCCCAGCATGCAGCGCAACACCTGTTTTTATTCCTTCGTGATCTGCTAGAAGAGCCCACTTATCTCATGCATCGCTGCCACAACAGCCGCCATCATACTTCTCTTCGAGTCCCCTTCATGCTTATTCGGAATAAAAACTGTTCACTTCAGATACATCATGCAAACAATCGGTTCATAGCCCTACTCCGTCCTTCGCCTTTGAAGTAGTCATAATCCATCGACAGCAATCCTTCTCAAGCTTGCTTACTTCTTATTAAATGAAATCATATAATTAAAAGTATTTCCTTTGATCTTTTTATTCAATCTCTTTTTTTTTTCTTATACAGGTCTAATAAGAGATGCCTTGCACCATTACACATGAATCGCTCGTCCATCTTCATCTGGCTTCCCTACTTTAACTTGTACTCAAGAACTTGCCCCTCCGATAACCTGTGACCATCCTTCTCATTCTTCTTAGTTCAAACATCGACAGGAAACTCCCTTCTGCGTCATGCAAACAGTCACTACCATATTAATATGCCCATCAATATGTGGATTCACCACACTCTTTTGAGGTGGCCCAAACTTTTAAGTGTAAGTTTAAAATCCTTGATTCAGACTTCCGTCAATGAGGCCTTTCATCCTTTAATTTATCATCAAGAGTTTGATCAAGACATGAAAGTAGAGATGAATATATTTACGACAGCATATGTATATACTTTTATGATCTCCAACTTCTGCAGAGTGGAATCTGATAGAATTTTTAATTGCAAGCAATATGGTCATCAATGCGCGATGATCTTGTTGTTGAAAGATTGTGCTCTCAATGCCGATGTTGCGGGCTCGATTCCCAGCGCGTATAGACTACCTTTTTGTTGGTGGTATGAGCTTCTACACCAGCAAAATCTAATCACCTCCCATTGAACGCAAAAGCTGTTGGTTGTGGTTTATTGGATAAAAGATTTAATAGGCTTGAACTTAAGTTTGAGCATCTTTTCTTCAAATTTCAAAGTAGATTTGAGTTAAAAATTCTATTCTTTTGGAAAACCTGAGAGGCTCCAACTCAAGTTTGAGCCTCATATCATGTGACTCAATAGATTGAGACTTGATATGATTCAAAGTCTCAAACCTTAGTTTGAGCCTGATATTATGTGACACAATAGACTCAAAATTGAGAGGCTCAAACTTAAGTTCGAGCTTCATATCATGTGACCCAACAGACTCAAAGTTGATATGATTTAGAGGCTCAAACTTAACTTCGAACTGGATATCGCTTGCGAGAGTTAAGAGGCTTGAACTTAGGTTCGAGCGTCTTTTGTTCATCTTTTAGAGGCTGGAACGTTTATTCATCCTTTGATCATCTTGATATGGTTCAAATTTTAAACCTCTTAGATCTTTTGGATGCATGAGTTAAGAGGCTTGGAGGCTCAAACTGAAGTTCGAGCCTCATATCATATGACCCAACAGATTGAAAGATGATATGATTCAAGCACTCGAACTTAAGTTCGAGCCTCATATCATGTGACACAAGAGACTCAAACTTCATATGATTTAGAGGCTTCAACTTAAGTTCGAGCCTTATACCATGTGACCCAACAGACTCAAACTTGATATGATTTAGAGGCTCAAACTTATTTTTGAGCCAGATATCTCAGCAAGACTTAAGACGCACGAACTTAAGTTTGAGCATCTTTTTCATCTTTCAAAGGCTCGAACTTTTATTTGTCCTTTGATCATGTTGATATGATTCAAAGGCTCGAACTTAAGTTCGAGCCTCTTAGTTCTTTTGATGCATGAGTTAAGAGGCTCAAACTTAAGTTTCAACATCTTTTGGAAAAGATGAGAAAGTTTGAGCTTCATATCATGTGCCCCAACAAACTCAAATTCATATGATTCAGAGACTTAGCTCTTGAGGATGCAAGAGGATTTGAGTTAAAGATACTCCTCTTTTTGCTATAGAACCTGAGAGGCTCAAACTTAAGTTTGAGCCTCATATCATGTGATATGAGGATCCCAAACTTGATATGATTCTTAGGCTCGATCTTAAGTTTGAGTCTCTTAGTTCTTTTGGATGTAAGAGAGTGTTCAACTTAATAGGATCGAACTTAAGTTCAAGCGTCTTTTGTTCAAATTTCAAAATAGATATGAGTTAAAAATACTAATATTTTTGCTAGAAAAGCTAGGAGACTCAAACTTAATTTTGAGCCTCATATCGTGTGACTCAAAAGATTGAGACTTGATATGATTCAAGGACTCAAACTTAAGTTCATGCCTCATATTACGTGACACAACAGACTCAAAATTCAGAGGTGCGAACTTAAGTTTGAGCCTCATATCATGTGAAGACTCAAACTTGATATGATTCAAAGGCTAGAACTTAAGTTCAAGCTAGATATCTCTTGCAAGAGTTAAGAGGCTCAAACTTAAGATCGAGCATCTTTTGTTCATCTTTTAGAGTCTTGAACTTTTGTTCATGCTTTGATCATCCTGATATGATTCAAAGGTTGGAACTTAAGTTCGAGCCTCTTAGCTCTTTTGGATGCATGAGTTAAGAGGCTCAAACTTAAGTTCCAACATCTTTTGGAAAAGCTGAGAAAGTTTGAGCTTCATATCATGTGACTTAATAGATCGAACTTAAGTTCGAGCATCTTTTGTTCAAATTTCAAAGTAGATTTGAGTTAAAAATACATTTCTTTTTACTGGAGAAGTTGAGGGGCTCGAACTTAAGTTTGAGCCTCACATCATGTGACCCAATAGACTAAAATGAGCTCGTATACATACAAACATACATAGATACATACACAAAACAATGTCAGAATAGCACAAAATTCTAATTTTTTGCAACGCTTATAGTGGATCTAATAATGTATCACCACATAGTTCAAATGAATCTATTTCATTTAATCCACATATTTCAAATGACACCACATTATTTAATCCACATAATTCAAATGAATCTACGTCATTTAATCCGTTTATTACAAATGAATCCACTTCATTTAATCCACATAATTTAAATGATACCACTACATTTAATCCACATTATTCAAATGATACCACTTCATTTAATCTACTTAACTCAAATGCTACCACTTCATATAATCCACATAGTTCAAATGAGTCCACAATATTTGCTCCACTTAATGCAAATAAATCTACATCATTTAATACACATAGTTCAACTGGATACAAATGTAAGACAATAGTTATGCAATATAACATAGGAGCAACAGTAGAGAAGATAACAGATATAAGAGAATCTCAACAATTTTCTATTAGCACCAAGTACAAAGATGATGGCGTTGTCCACCCGTGCGCTCTCAAGGTAGAGCTTAAATGGTGATCTAGACAACTCTAGATAGGGAGATACAAGGTATAGGTATGCTGGCTCAACTCGATGTCTCAGGTAGTGCAGAAGTCATGTATATATAGGATCATGGGTGGCCTTCTGTGGATAGCTATACATGGGCAGTAGAGCGTGGGCGGCCACCACCCGTGTAATTGACATACACAGCTTAGACCGGTTGAACCGACCTAACAAATATAAATGATTTTTGACTTCGATAGGGAATATTCCATGGAATATTCCCTTTATCGAGGGGGCCCGCTGGCCCCCTGGGACCCCCCCGCCAAGGGGCCGGCTAGCCCCCTTGGACCCCCAGCTGGGGCTGCTCACCCTGGTAACTCCCTTTCCTTACAATACCTTACATAGTCCAATATGAACTTCATCCAACATGCAAGTTGGGATTCCCATCAATTGGGTAATGCACGCTTGGCTTCTCCTCATAAAGGGGGCCTTACAAAATGTGCATACAATCATGAGGGGTAGACATTGATCATATACTAAGACCCCCCCTCAATGTTTATCGATGATAAATCAAGTAGGTCTCGGTCCTATGCCCATCTGTTGAATATGCATGTTGAGCTGCTCTCTTCCAAGTGCTTTAGTTAATATGTCAGCACAATTTACCTCTGTTGGGCAATATTCTAGCTCCACGATTTCATCTTCAATTAGCTCATGAATGTAATGGTACTCTACTTCTATGTGCTTGGTGCGAGCATGAAATACTGGGTTCTTCGCAATAGCCATACAACTTTGATTATCACACTTGAGTACAGTAAGCATATTTGATGGAAAGCCTTGATCTGCAAGAATTCTCCTTAACCAGACTGCCTCACAAGAAGCAAAACAAGCTGCTTTGTACTCTGCCTCAATGGAGGAGAGTGTGAGAGTTGGTTGCTTCCTACTTACCCAAGAAAATATTCATGAACCAAGTGAGAAACAATATCCAGAAACTGATTTTCTAGAATCACAATCTCCAACCCAATCTGAATCACAATATCCTTGAAGTGTATCACTTGTGGTATACAAAATACCAAAATCCAAGGTTCTTGCAATGTATGTTAGAATTCGCATCCCAGCATTCCAATGACTCTCCTTAGGTTTGTTGGAAAACCTGCTTAACACTCCAACAGCATAGCAAATGTCTGGTCTAGTGTTGCACAAAAAAATAAGACTTCCAACGAGCTTCCTATACTTCTTAGCATCTACATCAGGCATGTTATCATCCATACATAGCTTATGATTTACCTCCATAGATGTGCTAGTTGGTTTGCAATCCATCATTCCAAATGACTTGAGAATTTCTTTGGCATATTTTTGTTGTGAGATGAAAATGCCATCCTTCCTTTGCCATACTTCAATTCCAAGACAAAAATGGAGTAGACCTAAGTCTGTCATTTCAAACTCAGTTCCCAAGCTGATCCGAGTTTGATTTATGAGTTCCTGATGATCTCCTGTAATGATCAAATCATCTACATATACAATGACAACAACTAGCTTGCTATCCCTTTTCGTTACATACAAGTTAGCATCATAAGTACTTCTTTCAAAACCCATATTTTTGAAAAAAATATCTATCCTTTGGTACCAAGCCCATGGAGCTTGCTTAAGTCCATACAAAGATTTCTTCAACGTGCAAACTTTATTTTCTGAATTGGGCACCTCAAAACCTGGTGGTTGAGATACATATACCTCCTCCTTGAGGTGACCATTCAAAAATGTAGACTTGACATCCATTTGGAAAATAGGCCACGCCTTTTGTGCAGCTACTGCAAGTACCGTCCGAATAATTATCATGCGTGTTGTTGGTGCAAAAGTTTCTTGAACATCAAATCCTTCAATTTGTGAAAAACCCTGTGCAACTAATCTTGCCTTATACTTTTCTAATGTTCCATTTGCTTTATACTTAGCTTTCCAAATCCATTTAGTACCTATTACCTTCTTCTTTGGCGGCAAGTTGACTAGATCCCATGTATCATTTTTTAGTATACTATCATACTCAGACTGCATTGCTGCTCTCCAACCTGGATCATCAAGGGCTTCTTCAATGGTGGTAGGTTCATTTATCGAGCCCATGATATCTGCCATTAGAGCCATGTTAACAATGTGTTCTCGGCTCTTCTTTGCTCCTCTATTCTCTTTGATCTTCGTAATCCATCCGAGGATGATTCTGGTACATCTACATGTGGATTGTGATCATCAAAGAGTTGTTGTGCCCACACTTCGGTAGTGGCTTACGCTGTGTAGCTACAACTGGTTGGCTTTTTATTGAGGAAATTTCTCCATCAGATGTTTCCTCCTCCTCAACTTTAACATGTCTTTTGATAGGCACAAGGTGAGATATTTCTCCATTTGATGAGATAGTAGATTTACCTTTATCTTCTACTTTTTCAGTGCTTTTGTGTAGCTTCGATTGAGAATGTAGACTGCTGTATTGATTGCTTCTGCCCAGAATGAATCAGGCATGTCTTGAGCCTTTAACATACAACGAGCCATTTCAACTATTGTCCTATTCCTACGCTCAACAATGCCATTTTGTTGAGGTGTATGAGCTGTGGTAAGTTGCCTTTTCACACCATGCTCCCTACAGTAATTATTGAATTCTTTGATAAGAATTCACCTCCTCTATCTGTTCTGAACTTCTTCAGTTTCCTTCCTGATTCATTTTCTACATACTTATGCCACATTTTAAATTTTTCAAAAGCATCAGCCTTCTCTCAAATAAAATAAACCCACATCTTTCTACTATAATCTTTGACTAACAACAAAAAGTAGAAAGATCCTCCTAAAGCAGGTGTAGACATTTTACCACAGAGATCAGCATGTACCAACTCTAGAGGAGCTTGAGATCAATTGTTGGTCTCTCTTGGAAATGCCTTTCGTTGTTGCTTGCCCATCATACAAGCTTCACAAGGTTCCTACAACTCTAAAAATACAGGCAAATGATCAACCATCCCTGTTCTTTGCATCTCCTTCAAAACTGCAAATCCGAGATGCCCAAATCGTTGGTGCCATAACCTGCTTACATCTTTATCTTCAGTCTCATATTGTCGAGCCAATATGCCCCAAGCCACATGTGCTTTAGTAGTATGTTGAACTAAAGTAAGCACAGAATCACTTACACTAGTGACAATTGCACATAATGCATCAGCATCCCGCCTCTTCCAAGCTCATAGAAGATCTGGATCTGGCTGATTCATCAATCTTGAATTTGCTGGATCTTCAACTGGTATAGGCTCTGGATCCAATCCCATCGGTCCCATGACAGTGCCAAGTAATTCATAGGAGCCCAAAATTGCAAAAATTTTGAGCTTCCAGAGTGTATAGTTGGTTCCATCCAGTTTCCCTTTAGTGAATGCAAGTGGGCAAATTCGAATTGGTGCAGCATTAACATTAGCTGAAGCACCAAGACCAATGTTTGACAATGAAGCCATCATGTAATCACTCGAATAATCTACTCATATTCTAGTCTGCTAGTAGGCTAAAGTAGTGATACTTCTCAAGCTATTTAAACCTTACAGCTCTGATACCATGTAAGACAATAGTTACGCAATATAACATAGGAGCAATAGCAGCGAAGATAACAGATATAGGAGAATCTCAACAATTTTCTACTAGCAGCAAGTACAAAGATGATGGCATTATCCACCCATGCGCTCTCAAGGTAGAGATTAAATGGTAACTCTAGATAGGGAGATACAAGGTAGAGGTATGCTGGCTCAACTCGATGTCTCAGGTAGTGTAGAAGTCATGTATATATAGGATCATGGGTGGCCTTCTGTGGATGGCTATACATGGGCCATAGAGCATGGGCGGCCACCACCCGCGTAGTTGCCATACACGGCTTTGACCGGTTGAACCGATCTAACAAATATAAATGATTTCTGACTCCGATAGGGAATATTCCATGGAATATTCCCTGGACCCCCCAGCCAGGGGGTGCACTGGCCCGCTTGGACCCCCCAGCCGGGGCTGCTCACCACTGCCCCCGACCCCACAATTGGGGACCCTGGTAACTCCCTTTCCTTACAATACCTTACATGGTCCAATATGACCTTCATCCAACATGCAAGTTGGGATTCCCATCAATTGGGTAATGCACGCTTGGCTTCTCCTCATAAAGGGGGCCTTACAAAATGTGCATACAATCACGAGGGGTAGACATTGATCATATACTAACAACAAATCGTTTTCAATATGGTCTTAATCCATCTCTCATGGATATTTTTAAACCATATCGAATTAGATTTGAGAATACTTTAAGTAGTTCATGTGCATCTAATCTTTTTGATACATCTCTATCAGAAGCTAGTTCTAAAGCATATTTGAACTTGTAAATCCCATTTCTATCAATAAGATAACTACTAAAATCTATATATTTCAAGAGTTGCAATAGGAGTATCAAAATCATAAATGTCTCTTGACTTTTATTAAAAGGCGCAGGGCTTGTGGATATACATTCGGGTGCAATCCACCAATAGTATCATTGACTTAAGTAATAGAGATATTTTTTTAAATTCCTTAGGGTAGCAACTTAAAGCTTCAGTAAGAAGAGAATCTAAAGGCAAGAAGTGAAAATCTCTTATCACTACAAATTGGTTGAGTGTAACCAATTGGACTTGATTCAAGAAATTTAGGAACTTGGAATTATAATTGGTTCTATTTTCAAAGACCCTAAGCAAGATGGATGTTCCATCAAAAGGTCTTCAAGTTTCCAAGAGAAAGTGTGAGTCACAGCACGAGATCGTGAAATGATCATGTGAAGGAATCAAAACCTAGAAAATCAAATTAGAGTTAATGCATTTCAAAATTCTTTTTAAGTGAGAAGCTACTCTATAAAGATATTTTTTGGCTTTAGGATAAATATCACTCACACATCAATGGGAATATAAAAAAGGGTGGTTAGGGACACTAGACTTTACACTAAGATTGATGTGAGAAAGATAGTATGGGACATCAAAACATGGGATGATAAGTATCTTTTTGTCCTAGAATGAATCTTGAAGTAAGATTGGATCCTCAAATGAATTAAAATTTCAAAGGAGAAGTTTAAAGTCAAAGAGGATAAAAGCATAATCTTATAAGACACTTCAAGATCAAGCAAGTAAGAAGATCGTGAAGCAATTAACTTCTAGGAACTTCATTTATTAAAATATGGCCAAGCATGTTCTTATTTGAATTATGGAGCACTCCAAGATAAAGTGTTTCTTATTTAGAAATATTTGATACATTTTTTGAAGAAATTAGGACTATGAAATGATCCTTTCAATTAAGGTTGGAAAGACTAAGTTAGTTTGAAAGTACCCAGTTGACAGTGCAACTTGGTGACATCAATCTCTTGGCTAGTAATGCACAAGAATTGTATTCCATGCAATGAAGTCATAATGATATCAAATGAAGGAAAGATTGACTTAGTCTCAAGTGAATCATTTGTGTTTTTGAGTAAAAATTTCATCAATGGAAGCTCAGTGGATTGGCACACTTATATTTTGTTACAACCCATTATCTTGTGGTTGGATGATGACATTTAGCTTTACTCTAATAATCTTTTTGAGAATCAATTTTGTATCTCTTGAAGATAGATAAAATGCTTCAATAATTTGTTGCAACAAATGTTTGAAAAGTTAAAGTCCTAGGTCAACTAGAGTTTGACTCATGAGTTCAAAAAAGTATCTTGGAAATTTGAATTGGTTGTACAAAGAATTAGTTTTTTCTTTCCGCTTCTTAAATCTTTTGGATCTGATTCAGATAGAGTATCTGATTCTCATAAAAAAAACCAAGGTTAGTCGGTTGGAACAAGGTAACTAAATCAAACATCCCAAATAGATGCTCTGTACAAGAACCCATTCAATCTTCAAAAGATGCTAAGTCTAAGTTGAATGATTCATTTGAGTTTTCTTCAAGTTACATAGCATAAATCAAATGACTTTCAAAAAGTTGAGCACAATCTTGAAAAGAAACGTTAGGAATTGCTCATAAGACTCAAAACTCCCAAGAACTTAAAGCTAAAGATTTTGAGAAAATTATCCTTATTTGGACAATTTTCATTTTGGATTTGACTTGGTCAAGTTAAAGTAAGCTCAACCAAAAGTAGCTGGAAAAAATTCTCTTATATTCTACCTAGGATTTTCAAGCCCATTAGGACAAATTAGTCCTCTAGTCGGGTGGAAAAATCAAGTAAATGTTGGTTGGGAGTGAACCATAGTACAAACATCCAATTTAGATGTTTGGGACAACCAGACTTCTAGTTTTCCAAATAAAATTCAAGTGAATCAAGAGATCTCAAATTCTTGTTTAAGAATCCCAACTTAGTTACTACATCCATGCACCGGAAATGCCCAAATGGATTAGTAATTTGAATCCACCCATTTCACATGTTAGTGCCCATATAGCACAAATTGAAAATGTTGAATTGCCTAGGGATGTTTTTTGATCCACCCTCATTATTCATTCCCTACTTTGCACTCATATCAGTTTATCAAGTGTAGAGCTAGATGATGCTTTGAATCATTTGGGCAAGGATCCCACCAAAGAGGTGAAACATGAGGCGTCCCATTCTTTAATCGGTTACGTTTCACACTTAAATTAGGATGCTGAGGATTTTTGTTGAATCAAAGAGACCTTTATAAAAATAAATAAACCTTATTTATAACACACATAATCTTAGATCATATTAAACTTTCGCTCTATAGATTACTTAGAATTAATCAAGTAAATCTCCCAAAACCAATTTAACTTTGGTTTGTAGGATTGAAATCTAAGCATGAATTATACATTGAGTTATAGTTTTTGTCACTTATAACTAGGAGATTATAGATAATTTTTCTACTATTGAAGACAACACTTTGGTAAAACATGATGGAAACCCACAATCAATATTATTATCCTTCAAAAGGAATTATATCTAAATTACTCTTGAATTCAAGAAGACTACCACCAAAAATTATTATGTTTTTATACTGAAGTAGCTTCCACCAACCGAGGGATGTATTTTCCATACAACTCACAGACCTAATGGCTTACTATTTCACACCATCCGATAACTCTGTTGAATCATACATGGCAAAAATAAATTGTCTTAGCACTCATTTTTATCTCGAGCTCACTATAGCCTCTATAAAATATAGATCTTAAATTCATAATTACTCTAGATACATTCTTTAATCTACTGCAATTCACACTTAAATGGAAAAACATGAAAGCATAATGCAGAAACTAACACGGAGCATTCTACAATCTTTGTGCTTATCTATGTTTTGATCCCAAGTGATTAATTCTACACACTTCTTCTTACAATCTTTGTGCTTATCTATGTTTTGATCCCAAGTGATTAATTCTACAAATTAAATTACTATTCATAGACATAAAATATGCAAATTCTTAAAGTATTTTTTCATGTTTTACAAATGTAAATCACACCAATAGAAAACATTCACATGCACAATTGACTTGAACCCAAAAACCCCATTTATAATAATAAAAGTAACATCCAAGGTCATTTGTAGTTAATAAATTCCTCAAGAATATCTCCTCTCCAAGATTTAGTACTTTCATTCCAACATCTCTTTATTACTTCTTTTGATTTTCTCCATCAATTTCTACATTGCATCCAAACCTTTTCTCACTCTTGTAGCACCAAGTCCTCAATCCCTATGACAAAATAGAATTTGTGATGAGCTACACCAAGTCCAAGTCCAATTAACTTTGCTACATCAAATAGCTACTTATTAATATATCCTAGAATTTTGGTGATCTTTTCTTTCAAAAACATCAATCTAGCCATCACTTTTAGTATTCTTTGCTTTTAATGGACTCAATAAGTGTATTAATTCGCATACAAACATCTATGAAATCTTTAGTCTCCTTAGAAACATGTAATTTCTTTGAGAATATATGGGCTTACATGTAATTTCTTAATTTTTTTCTTGCATATGGTAAAATTCTTCCTTAAAATTTATTCAAATTGGTTTGTGTCTCTTGAACTCAGTATCTATTATGACAAAATTCACACCTATTGATAAATTGATTATTATTATTAATCAGATGATAGCCTATGCTGTATGAGAAATCATTGCAAACTAAGAATAAATGAGTATCCAAGAGATGCAAGAACATTCAACATCTTGGTGCTCTTGCTAATCCTTTGGAGGTATTGGATGGCATGTTGAGTGACTCTAGGGAATTACATGTTGAGGGCAGGAGAACAAACCAAATAATTATCCAAGATGAGTGACTCTAGGCAATCACATGTTGAGGGCGAGTGGGGAAGCATTTGAGTAGAAAGAATAAGTTGATCATTTAAATTGATGTGTACATTATTTCTTCTATTAGAAATGCATGCACAAAATCCACTTTATTAATTGGCAAAACTCTAACTTTAGAGTGGATAGAAAAACTAGGAGATTGATATACGGAAGCATCAACAAGATCATTTCCATGATCTTTACATGTTGCTATATCAAGAGAAACATTGGTGGAAATTGCAAGATCCAAACATGGATGAGAGGATGAGGATCTTTTTGTTTCCTAAAGAACCTTTATTGGATAATTGTCGTTGTTCAGGCAATCATCTTCCAAATCATCCATTATAGGAACCATTTGTAGTGAAAATGGAGAAGCTATCATAGTATAGTAAGGTTGTGAAGTGGAAGGGAATGGATTTAATTGGTAAACAAATAAAATCTTGCATCTAAAGAAATTTTCAATAACTCCTTCCATTGTTGACACACTAGTTGAAGCATTTAGCTTCTCCTCACACCTTTGAATGGACACAACAGATAGTACTTTAATAGACTCATGATTGAGTTAGAAGAGTTTCTTTGATAGAAGACATGTATTTTAAGGTTTCTGATTATGCCAATACATCTTCCTAATATACACTTCTTTCAAGTATAAGGAAGCTTTTACATTAATCCCTTTACAATATTTTGAGGAAAATAAAATGATCATCAAGGGATTTATATGGTAATAAAGTTTTCAAAAAAAAAAACAGTTAGAGGCTATTAATGTATACTTTTGTAGGGTTTATGCTCACACACACACACACACACACACACACATATATATATATATATATATATATATATATATATATATATATATATATATATATATATATATATATATATATATATATATATATATATATATATATGTGTGTGTGTGTGTGTGTGTGTGTGTGTATGTGTGTTGTTATGAAGGGATTCCCTATAGAAGAGATGGTGTGAACCATCTCTTGGGGCTCCACTAGAAGGACACACACATGAGTGCCATGTGGCACTCATGTGAGATGCCTCAAGTCACTCCAATTAAGGAGTGTAAGAATTAAGAGTGGGTACGCGGCTGGGCGGCAAGGGATGAATGGATCTCCGTGTTCGCGCGTGACTGAGAAGGACCTCGAACTGCGTGCTTGAGGAAGGCACTCCAAAAAATAGGAGGATCACAGGAGGCATTGAAGACAGCCATTCAACACTGGTATCGGAGCAGGACAGCGCCAGCAGACGCCGCACGCGCGACGGACGCCACACGCCATCCAAGGAGCAGGACAGCGCCAGCAGACGCCGCCATACGCGACAGAAGCCACACGCCCACAGTGGAGCTCCTCCTCCTCCCCTCCTCTCTAGTTGAAGAATGCATTGAATGAGTTTTCTTCTTATACAAGAGCCCAAGAGGATTTTCGCCTGCATGTGGGATAAAGACCTCTGCCATAGCTCTTCGATAGTGGCTCCAAGTTTTTTGAGTGGACAGGGACATCAACACATAACAAGAGGTAAAATTCGAGAATTTTGAGGACTTGGGATTATGAAGATGATGGTTTGGATCAAGATATTAGGTAAATGAGGATGCACATATGTAATACGGGCTATGGAGAAGGGTTTTGGGTCTTGGGTTTTCCTTGAAAAGCTTCAATCCTTCAGTTTGGAGCTCTTCAAAGTCTCTATTTCAAGAGGGTTATCTTTTCACCTCCCACCGGTGATACACCTCACTTCTCCGGACCATATCTTCTTCATACCATATCGGATTTTAAAAATCTTGGTCACGTTTCGAAGCTACGCTTTCAAGCTTCGCTCAGAGACCATCGGTGTTGGATTTGGAAGAGATTTGCCCTATCAAAATCTCTCTGCAGCGCTTCAGCAGGAACTAGGCGGCCACTCCCGGGCCTAGTTTTTCTTCATCCGGACTCCAAATCCAATTTTTTCACTTGGGATTGTCTCAAATTCTTGAAGTGCAGGTGCTGGGCAACAATTTGTGGACTGGCGAGGATTGGAAAATCTCTGAAATTGTTCAGTTATACTCAGTTTGCCCGTTTGGGGTTTTTCCTACGCACTTTTGGTGTTCTTTTGGATGGTTTATGGTGTCTAGAACCTCCCCGGACCAAGCGGACATTTCCAATTTTCTTTTGGGACTGGCGAGGAATCAAAATCAGCGGCTTGAAGCATCAAGGACCACCTGGATTTAGCTTCCGCAACTCTACTTTGTATCAGGGAAGTGCTCTTGTGTTATATTTCTCTTCTTCTTGCATATTTAAACTCTACTTCCATTCATTTTCATACTCTCTAGTTAGCAAACGGGGGAAGGGTACTTAAACATGGAAACTAAAGGCAAACAAGTAGTTGAGACCACTTCTCCACCTAGAGAGCAACTAGAGGATCAGGATGCTAGGATGGAAGAAGTAGAGTTAGGACAAGAAATAGAAGAGAATATAAAAGAAAAAGAGCCTTCACAGCAAGAGTACACTTATGAAGAGCTTATAGATGAATTTGTCACTCGTGACCAATTCATTGACTTGAAAGAGCAAACCCTTAAGTTAGAGAAAGATTTGGGTAGCATTACATCTCTTATACAGCAACTTAAGTCTCAAATGATCTCTCTTGAGACTAGTGTCACCTCTTTCCTAGCTAGGAAGGAAAGAGAGACTCTTACCATTCCTCTAGAGATTACTAGGAAAGAGACTTCTCTTCCTAGTAAGCATAAAGGAGAGAGCTCTAGGGAAGCTCCCCTCCTGAAAGACTTGAAGCCACCAACCTTCACGGGGGATGATCGAGACAGGAATAAGGATGCAATCTACACTTTTTTACAAAAGTGGCATGATTTGCATCAATTGAAGGGCACCCCACCTGAGTATCGTGTGCTAGAGGCGAGTCTTTCCCTCGGCCCACGTGCTTATAAGTGGTGGATGAGTCTTAAGGAGGCGAACTCTATCCCTAGTGACTGGACTCAGTTTGAGACTCTTTTCCTAAAAGAGTTTCTTCCTGAAAATGAAGAGGAGAGGAATTGGGATGAGTGGGATAGGATTACTCAAAGAGGCAGGCCTCTTTCAGTCTATCTATCCCACTATAGAGAGATCACTTTGAAGCTTAAGGGTCTAGATGATTTTCAGAAGACCAGAGGGTTTGTTAGGGGCTTGGATAAAGCCATAAAGAGGGAAGTCAGGAGGAATGCGCCTAAGACGTTTGAGGAGGCGATCAAATATGCACAGATATATGAGGACCATAACCGTCCTCAGCATACTCCTATGGAGACGGATCAGCCCCTTAAACCTCTTAGCACCACTAAATTTAAGAAAAAGTTGCCTTTTGGGAAAAACAAGGTTTTTATTAAAAAACAAAGATCACAAGGGCCTAAGCTATCCACAGACCAGTTTGAGAAGGCCAAAAGAGAGAACCTGTGTTTTAGGTGCCTATCCCCTAGCCACTCACAGTGGAACTGTCCACTCAAGAAGGGGGAAGAAAAGAAGAAAGGACCAGAGTCTAGTACGGCTCCTGAAAGGGGCAAAAAGGCGGTCCACCTAGTGCAGACCCTTCCCATTCATGGCAGCTCTAGCTGCAAGGGAGTGGAGGTGATGCACGAGGATATAGAGCACACGTGTTGTTTAACTCAGTCATTGTGGTCACCACAGTTTGGACCACATGACTTGGTCAAACTACATGGTAGTGTATACGGGACCAGGGTGCGAGTCATGATAGATGACTCTGCCACTCATAATTTCATAAACTATGCTTTGGTCAAGAAATTGAAGATTCCCCAGCAGCCTAGTGCACATAAATACATTGTATCTATGATGCAAGGGCAAGATAAAAGAATATGGGATACTATGGTATCCAATTTGGAAGTCAAGATGTAGGATTATACAGACCATATGGACTTCCAAATTATGAACATGGAGAGGACAGATCTAGTCTTAGGAAGAGAATGGATATGGGGGTTGGGAGATACACTTAAACGCAGCTATCAAAATAACACACTCGAGTTTGAAAAGAATGGAAGTAAAGTTTATATTCAGGGAGAGAGAGATGTACCTAGTGCACCTCTCATCTCATCATTAGAGTTGTATAGTCTCTGTTGTTCACAGCATGTACAGGATATGTTTTTATTGTATAGTCATGATATGGAGCATTGTACAGACAGCTCATCTGATGTATATTTTCATGCTTTGAATGTAAATATGAACAGGACTTTCTACTATTCTTTTTTGCAAGAGTGTGTAAAAAGTTTTAAGAATCTTATGTTTGAATACAGAGATGTTTTTCCCACTGACTTACCTAGAGGGCCATTATGGAATGGCCACATCCACGGAACCTGGAAGAGCTACAGATCTTCCTAGGTTTATCAGGTTTCTATCGAAGATTCATTAAGAGCTATGCCGAAATTGCTGTCCCGATGACGGAACAGCTTAAAGAGAAAGGGAAAGCCTTTCATTGGGGAGACGAACAGAAGCAAAGTATGGAAAAGTTGAAGGTAGCAATTGCTACAGCTCCACTTTTACATATAGCAGATCCCAATAAACCATTTGTGGTTGAGACTGACGCGAGTGATTTTGCTATAGGAGCGGTTTTAGTACAGGATGGTCGACCAGTAGCTTTTGAGAGCAAGAAACTAGAACCGGCTCAAAAGAATTACTCCGTCTATGAGAAGGAGTTGTATGCAATAGTCCATGCTTTGAAGAAGTGGCGTCATTATTTATATGGTGCCAAAGTTACGATAGTGTTTGATCAAGAGAGCATTAAGTGGCTCTCTAATCAAACAGACCTTAAAGGTCGTAAGGCCCGATGGGCAGAGACCCTTCAAGAGTTTGATTATGAGCTTAGGTATAGGAAGGGAAAGTTTAATGTAGTGGCTGATTCACTTAGCCGCATGCCTATGCTCAATGGACTGAGTTTTACTCAGATCACTAGTGAGCTACTTGAGTCTATTAGAGGGAAATGCAGGCTTGATCCTGCATATTCCGAGATTTGGGAAGCCATAGAGAATGGGGATCGTGATATACGGGTTTCCAATGAGGATGGAGTATCGACGGGTACTCAAGAAGGATTCAAGTGGAAGAATTACAGTGTCCATGATGGATATCTGTTATATAAAGGTAAGGTGTGTGTTAGCCCCAAAAATGGTGAATTTTTATGCACTAACGTGGTTCTATTTGGCAGAAAAATACGCTTGATTTCAGGTACTTGAAGAGTGGATTTGATGATAGGGGAGACGCATTTGGAGCGCGTAAGGCTCTCCTACGGACATGAGGCCTGGAGCAAAAGGAGTTAGAAAAGATTTCTTTGGAGAATGCAGATTCAGGGGTCTAGACTTTGAGCTACGAAGATGTGCTCAGCCTGCAAATGAAAAGATAGGAGTTGTTGATTCACAATATATTGTCCATAAAACTTCTGCTTGCTTGGGAATCAGAGAGAGCATGTGCCTCGATTGTTGTGAAGACAGCATGGTTTTCCAAGAAAAACAATTGAGGCGAATTCTTTTCTGCTTGGTGAACTCTCAGAGTACCTCATACATGAGCTCTTCAATGAAGAGTGGGGGATCGCTATAAATCATGGAAATGCTCTTCATCTTGTTGACTACATATACCATGAGTTCAGAGAAATCATGATTCCTGTCCTCCTGGACAACAAAGAAGCTCAAGATTGGGAATTTTCCAGTTTCGAAAAGTGTTTTTGTTTCGCGTTACAAGTTTCTGGGGATATTAACTCTTTTTCTCTTCAAAAGGCTACAGCTTTGGCATTTATGAAATGCTTTCTATATTCTCTAGCATGGCTTATGCATCATACATACTCAAACAGAGGACAATACGAGAATCAAATGAAGTTGCTGAGTTTACGGAATTCAAATGAAGTCTTCTTGGCTCTTTCTTCCAACCTCTTGAACATATTGCAGGTCTCATTTATGAAGATATTATACTAGGACTTTGGACTGGCTGTAGATGACATTGCTGATGCTTTGAACTATTTCGAGAGTAAAGCAGAATTTGACTTTTTCACATTGCTATTAGACAACCCTATTCTACGTAATTTTGCACATGCCAATAGGTTTTAATCCCTTCATGAGCTCTTCTGGATCATATACAGCAGCTGAACAGGCGTGGAAAAACCTAGTTTATGTGATGATGGCTTCTTTCAGCGACTGAAGACTTGCCAGGCCAAGCCCCTTTCCGTTTTTTTGCCAGAAGGAAGGTGGGGCGGATCCGTTTCTCTCTGACGAAGAGGAGTGGCTCTGACGAGCGCAGAGGAGTGGGGGGCATGTCGTTTTTCTGGCAGGTCTGATGAGAAAGAACCAAAAAAGGGGGAGCTTCTGTTCGTGTGTTCGGGAAAAAGGGGGGGTTTTCTCGTGGGGGGGAGGTGCTCTATAGGCGACGACAACAGGAGCTGCTCCAAGGCGGGTCTTGCCACAAGGGGGGTCGATTCCTTTATCGACGGTTCTTGGGGGGAAAGGGGGCTTCCGACTGCTCTTGCTTGGTTGGTGTGCCCATCAAAAGGAAAAAGTGTGGATATAGAATACGCTTGGGAGGCAGGAGGAGTTCTTTTTTTATCTTCGGTGGGTTCTCGTGAGTACAAGATAACGAGGAGAGAAGAGCAAGTGCTTCAGGAGCGTCAGAGGTGATTGGGGAATTCTTGTTCATGTGTGCTAGAGGGATCAATGCTTTTTTGAGGAGGGCATATGTAGCTGCAGAGGAGGACACTTCCTTGTCTGTCGAGGGTAACTCAAGGTGTGGAGGCCGCTCACGCACCTGTAGGAGGTGGTGACATATTGGGCATACATTCAGAGGGGGGCTGCCTCTTGGAAAGAAGTTTTTTTTGGCTCTGTTGAAGTAGGTCGTAGACTGAACAGGAGGGTGCCCACAAGCAGTAGCAAGAAGAAGGTGGGGAGTGGACTCTATCAAGGTGTGCAAGGGCTGAGTCCGAAGGGTTTCTCTTCGACAAGGACTGATGATAACTGAGGTGAAGTGTATTTGACTTCAAATTGCTGCCTAATGTTTGCAGATATTATATGGTTTCTCTCGTAGAACTATCACCCCTCAACCGTAGTGAAATCTTTGAGTCTATTGGAGACAATTTCTCTCTTTCCCTATCGTGCCAGTTTTCTAAGTGATTCTGAAACCGACTATCATTTCATGCAACCTAATTGCACCTGTTGTGAGGGAAGTGCGTAGAGACCTAAATCTCATGTTTCACTTTATTAGGGTTCCTGGGTAATTTTTTTGAACACGAAAAGCTCGAGGTTGCTTTTTGAGGGATCGCCAATGGAAGAGGAATTTCTTGAGGAGGCAAATCGAGTGATGAGGTGCATAAATGTTCATGTACGTGTGTAGTTGAAGGGGGGTCATCATTTAAGTACTACATTGTCAGCTCTTCAATACCACGTATGATTAGAAAAGGTGAGTAGTAATTGGCATATGCATAGCGAAGGAAATGCATGAGGGTTAGCAACAAAATTTTGTGAAGAATGTTTACAGACTAAAGGAAGGGAAATGGAGAACTCACTCTGTTGCATGGGCATGGGCACTCCCTCATAAGGCTTGGATACATTAATCTTGTCTCCAAGAAGGCTATGCAAAGTAGAATCGTTCTATTTCTCGCCTTTTAAGGTTTCAGGGTACAGCCGTGAATTAGAGCAGGAATGTGTTGCATCACCTTGAAGTGATAATTTATTGGGGCTCACATAAGAAATTCTTTTTGGTTCGTAGGATATTGTTCTTTTTTGGCAATTAATAGAGCATACATGGGTGCTCATTGTTGGTGGTTCATTACCCTTCCTATTTTGGGCTACTACTATTTTGTCACTTCTATACATCGTGGGAAGAGATAGGTGGAAGTATCACATACTATATGCCTGGAACAGCATTATAAAACCTACGGATTAACTAGCCCTCATTGCTCACATTTTAATTGACAGACCATGAGTGGAGGGGTCGATTTTTTTGAATGTTGAAAGAGTTTGAATACCGAAGAAGGCTATGGAGCTTTAGTTTCTTCTAGGTTATTCATATGTTTGTTGAATTGAGAAGGAGAATTTGGATCTTCTTGCATGGAGAGTGTGTGAGTGAAAGAAGGTAAGTGAGAGAGAAAGAGTGGAAAAAGCGTGGGGAAAGGAAGAAAGAGAGGGTGCATGTGCGAGGAGAAGTTTGGGATACATTCAAGTATGGCTATGTGACTTAAAGGAGGAAGAGTGAACTGATTTTGAGTGATTTAGATCAAGTGTAAGCATATATCGACAATTCCCCTTGGGCTTAGAGACTCAACATTTGGTGCGTTCGCCGGGAATTAGCTTGGTACGTCTCTATAAGAGAGTGCCATAGGTTCGCCTAGCGCCACAGGTTGGCCGAGCTTGCGGACCCCACGATCTAGTACATGAGCGAGGGGAGCTCATCGTCAGGAGCAACACAAACTCAAAGAGAGGAACGCGCTCAGAGAAGAGCCCTTGAAAGGGAAAGGAGACGGTGGGAACCGCCAGGTGAGTGGACTTCGATTGGTTCGAAGAAGTCAGTCAGAAACGTGTACTCCCGTAGGAGAGTCGCGAATCAAGTACGACAATTTGAAGGAGGGATCCTGAAGCCACGTGTGCTAAATTTTTGGGATCGAAGTGATATTGATATCACACCTCTGTTCGAGATGGCTCAGCGGATTTCAGTTCACTTGGGGGACTTCACCAAGTTTTCGGGTACTTGGGACGAAGATCCGGATAGCTTTATCCAGTTGTTTGAGGTCACCTGTGAGGCCAATGATGTAGTTGACCAGGATCAAAGGTTGAGAATTTTTCCGGCTATTCTCCGTGATGAGGCAGCCAATTGGTATGGGAATCTGACACCACAAGAGCGTGGAACTTATCAGATGCTCAAGGAAGCCTTCTTGGCAAAGTTTCGACGACAAGGCTTCCAAGATAGATTGGCCCAACAAATGGATTATTTGCGACAAGGAGTCAATGAGAGCATCGACAACTATATTCAGAGAATGGAGACTTTGGTAAGAAAAATGGGCGTGAATGCCCCGAATGATGAGACATTAAAACGTAGATTCATTTCAGGATTGCGAGATCCTACGGCACAGCAGCACATCAGCCTGACAAGACCTGCGACCTTAATGGATGCTAAGGAACAAGCGAGGCTTTGGGAGGAAGTACAATTATGCCAACAAAGGAAGATGGAGCTCTTATACGAGCCTATGGGGGGGCCAGGAAACATACCGATGAAAGATCATGGCCAAGGAAGTCCCGCATTGACGACCCCAGCTTTTGTAGCTGCCACTAGCACGCCAGGCGAGGTAAAGCCTGCACTAACCGAAGAAAGAATATTGGAATTGGTCACGCAAGCTATTAAAGCTGCCACGATAACTCAAGAGACGTACACAGTAAAACCAGAGGTCACAACAAACCCGAATCAAGTGTTTCTATCAAATACATGATGTGGAAGGTGTCATGGTTTCGGCCATTTGGCTTCAGAATGCCCCACAGTCTCGAGAGTATTTACCGATAGATCGCCACCTAGGATGCGTTGTACTTTTTGTGGAAGGACAAATCACACAGAGGACCGATGTTACAACAAGAGAGCCTATGAAGAGAGAGCCATGAAATCAGGAGATACAAGAGAGAGACCTTACACGGGATTGCCCGCTCAAAGTGTACCACCTACATCTCGTTGGGAAAACAGACCTACTTATGGATATGGTGCTCAGGGTCAAGGAGGAGACTATCCAAGAGGAGCTCCGCGTGATCAAAGAAGAGATGGTCCAATCCAGTGCTGGAGATGTCATGGCTTTGGCCATACTCAATCTAGATGTCCAAACGAAAAGAAGCCAATCGATTATACCCCACTATGTAGGTACTGTAGTGGGGAGGGCCACTTTGATGAAGATTGTCCAAAACGAAGAGCTGCCGCCGGCAAGGAAAAAGGACCAGTAGGATCCTCGAACTATGTTGATACTCAGATGCATATCACATCAAGAGCTCAAGAGAACGTTCCTACGATCGGAGTAGTGTTCAAGACACCAAACCCTCAAGAAGGCTCTAGCTCGTCAATGCACTTTGTGGATGCTTACGAGGCCAAGAAACTACACAAGGATCCAACTGTAGCAGTAGTCACAAGGACTCAAGAGTACTCGAAGAAGAACCCAAGAGGCGAAGGTGAAGAAGGGAGTCAAGAGAGGATAGCGGAACATGAAGAGGTAGAAAACCAAGTTAGAGGATTTGTTGAGCGGCAAGAGTTTGAGGATGGGGAAGAGATTGAGATCCTTCCACCAGTAACCAAGGAGTTTGTGCCGGGCATAGCACCATTCCCTAAAAGATTGAAAGCTCCTAAGATTAGTAAGGAAAGACAAAGTTCGGAAGAAGTAGATATTGTGAAGTTACTTGCTGACACGGAAGTCACGCTGGATATTGGCACATTGCTGAGATGTTCGCCTGTTTATAGGAAACAATTCTATAACGAATATATAAAGAAGCCAAGGAAAGCTCGAGACAAAAAGAGACAAGACAAGGATGTCCAAGGAATCATTCAAAGCATCACGACGCAAATTGATTCAAATGCTCCAGCTGTGACGGTCGAGATTAAAGGATATGCAGTCCCTGGTGCTCAGTTAGATAGTGGAGCTGCAGTCAACCTGATGACCGAATTCATGATGAAAGCTTTGGGCCTTAACCACATGGAAGAGACGCCAATGTCTTTGAGGATGGCAGATCAAACACAAGTGAAACCTGCGGGTCTGTTGAAGAATGTAAGTACAGTTGTGGGCGGTCTAGAGTTTAAAGTCGATTATCTGATAGTAAGACCAAGGACCTCGGAGGCTACCTTCTCGATCCTACTTGGACGGGCATGGTTGGTGCAAGCCGAATGTGTGCATGACTGGCGCACAGGTTTTATTTCGATAGGGCCAAAGTCGGATCGAATTCAAATACAAGTATCCCCACCCTCGAGCAACAAGAAGAAGACAATAATAGTCGATGAGATGGAAAGGAAAGAGAAGGAGAAAGCAAGGCACGAGAGTGCACGAGCTAGATTTTCTTTGAACACGGACGCCTACAAGAATCTGCTTCAAGACGGGTTTAACTTGCAGCTCTTTAAGAATCAAGACACGAAGATGGGAGAGTATCAAAATCCATTGCTCTATAACGACGATTCCGATCAGGAGTTGCTAGGATGGTTGACGCATACAAGTGAATTTGATTGTTACATGTTGAGTATAGATTCAAGTAAAAACAAAGCTACTCAATCCCTGGAGAAGGGAACTTCAAAAGAAGAATCGAAACGAGAGTTAGCTCCGGTGATGGAAGTGCAACAGTTGCGAGACAGAGTTAGAATGCTAGAAGCAGAAATTCTGAAGAGAAGTCGAGAATCGGAAAAAGAAGCGAAGAGTAAGACTAAATTGTCGGAAGCCATTGCAAAAGCTGAATTGAAGAAACTAGGTTCAATCGGAAGAGAACAAGACAATGATTTGCTGACCAACCATGCACGCGTGATCGGAGAGCACATTCCAATCACAGTGTCATCGAGAAATAAAGATTATTCGCGAGAAGCTCAGTTGGAAAAATGGGAAGTCTTTCCAGAAAAGTTCTTGAGTGTAGGGTCAGAGCTACCAGATGGAGTACGAGGCTGCATTAAAACGACACTCAAAAATTTTAGCGAGGCCTTTGCATGGTCGTACAGTGATCTGAGAGGAATTGATCCCCAAATCTGTCAACATTATATAGACTTGGAAGAAGGCACACGACCGATATGTCAACGACTCAGGCGAACGAATCCAGTCTATTCGGAATTGATCAAGCTGGAATTGACCAAATTATTGGAGGCAGGATTCATATACCCCATTGCATCTAGCGAATGGGTATCGCCAATTGTAGTGGTTCCAAAGAAAAATAAGAAAATCCGTATTTGCATCGATTATCGAAAGTTGAACGAGCGCACGAAGAAGGATCACTTTCCCTTGCCATTTACTGATCAAATCTTGGATAGAGTGGCTGGCCATAAACTGTACTCATTCTTGGACGGTTTCAATGGGTACAACCAAATCCAAATTCATGAAGAGGATCAATCCAAAACTACTTTCACGACAGAATGGGGTACGTATGCATATCGGGTGATGCCATTTGGATTATGCAATGCACCGGCCACATTCCAGAGAGCAATGATAGCTGCATATCAAGACTACCTGCAGGATTGGATGGAGATATTTCTTGATGACTTTGCAATCAGAGGCGACGATGAAAATATGATGGAGAGGATCGAAGCAATTTTAAGAAGAAGCATCGAAAAAGGCATCACATTGAATCCTGAAAAGTGTACATTTGGAGTACGAAGAGGATTGCTTTTGGGTCACGTCATTTCCGAAAAAGGGATTGCGGTTGACGAGGACAAAGTGGAGAAAATTGGACAACTCCCACCTCCGCAAAATTTACGACAACTCAAAGGATTCTTGGGTCATGCGAATTATTATCGACGTTTTATATTAAATTTTGCATCTATAGCGGCACCACTGACCACTCTTTTGAGGAAGGACCAACAATACCAGTGGACGGGGGAGTGTCAAGTTGCATTCGACTCAATCAAAGAGAGGTTAATAAATGCACCGATTTTGGTAGCACCTGATTGGACGAAGGAATTTCATGTACATACCGACGCTTCTCATACTGCAGTTGGAGCAGTACTATGCCAAGCCGACGAGAAAAAGTTGGATCATCCTATTTACTATGCAAGTCGCAATTTGAATAGCACTGAGAGGCATTACACGACTACGGAGAAGGAATGTCTATCGATGATCTTTGCGGTGAACAAGTATCGGCACTACTTGATGGGAAAGCATTTCACTTTTTATGTGGACCACGAAGCCCTTAAGTATATCATTAATAAACCAGAATTATCAGGACGACTGATGAGGTGGATGCTACTTCTCCAAGAATTCCAGTTCACAGTGGTCACCAGACCAGGCAAAGCACATGTATTGGCCGACCATTTATCTCAAATTGTTAATGAGGAGCCAATTTCTGGTGTGCCCGACGATGCTCCTGATGGACATCTATTCCAGGTTGAAGCTAAAATACCTTGGTATGCCGATTTGGTGAATTTCTTATGCACACTAAATACCCGCCAGGAGCAAGCAAGAGGGAAAAGAAAAAGCTGTTAGCATTGGCAAAGCATCATAGCATCATTGGGGGGCAACTCTATCGATATTTTGTTCATGAGAGCATTTATCGGAGGTGTCTCGAAGAAGAAGAAGCAAATCTAGTGTTGCGGGCTTTGCATGACGAACCTTGCGGTGGACATTTTGCTGGTGAATTGACGGCAAGAAAGATTTTATTAGCAGGGTATTGGTGGCCAACATTGTTCAAGGACTCACATACATATTGTAAGAAGTGTGACAAATGCCAACGAATGGGCAAACCCACATTATCACATGCTTCTCTTACACCGGTGTTGGCTCTTAAGCCGTTTGAGAAATGGGGAATTGATTTTGTGGGGCCTATTGATCCTCCCTCACGACGAAGATCCAATAGGTATATCTTGGTCTGTACTGATTATGTTACCAAGTGGGTGGAAGCCAAAGCTCTGAAGACTGACCGGGCTGTTGATGTAGCGAAATTTCTGTATGAGCAAATTATCACTCGATTTGGATGCCCATTGGAAATAGTGAGTGATAGAGGGACACATTTTGTCAATGAATTGATCGAAGAATTGATGGAACTCTACAAAATCAAACATAGAAAGAGCACTCCCTATTATCCAAGGGCAAACGGACAAGTGGAGGTCACCAACAAAATCCTTGAGCAGATTCTGACAAAAACAGTAGCGGTGCATAGGAGAGACTGGGATGACAGACTTCTGGAAGCTTTGTGGGCATATCGAACATCCTACCGAGTGACAACTAAGAGTACTCCGTTCTCTCTAGTATATGGCGAGGAAGCCATTTTCCCTATCGAAAAAGAAGTGCCGACATTAAGAGTGGCCATTGAAGCCAGATTGGGCGAGGAAGAGTCATTGAAGGAAAGGTACATACAACTGGTGAAGCTGGAAGAAAAGAGGCTCATCGCACAACAAAGCTTGGAAGCTATTCAGAAGAGACGTAAGGAAAGACATGACAAAAATCTCAAAACCTATGTGATTCAAGAAGGGGATTTGGTACTAGTCTATGATAGCAAGTATTATAAATTCCCAGGGAAGCTACAGATAAGATGGGCGGGACCGTTTAAGGTGGTGGAACTCAATCCCAATGGTTCCATGCAAATTCAGGATTTAGGAGAAGAATATGCTCCCGTGAAGGTTAACGCGCTTCGAGTTAAACCATATTTCAAGTGATGTTAGGATGAGAGAAGCCAGACAGGACCCAAACGAAGTGACGAAGTAAACTCCTTGTACATACATATATAGTATTATATATATATGCGCATATGTGATCTATGATTTGTGTGTCACAAATATCATTCCTTGCTAGCTCAAGCATTTGGACTTCTAATATTTTTTGTGTTATGGAGAGACTGTTAAAGCCTAAGTAACAAAATGGCAGACCAAATTACGCAACTCTACTTGTACGAGCTAAGGATATATTTCTCGGACCAAACGTTCGCTCGCATGGATATAGATGTCGACGACTTTGAGACGGAATACGATATTGAGGAAGCGCATTGGCTGGTATGTTTTATAAACCAGGATTTGGGTGTTGCATTTTACATTGAGTGTTTTGAGGAGTACCTAGCTCGACATGTAGGATGGGCGGGAGATCGATACTATTATTTTGATCCCGCGAGGGAAATGCCTAACGAGGAAAATGATATCACATGGGCTTGGGCAGACGTGCTAACGCTAGGAAGTGATGACGGAGCTCCCGAAGTTGAGCCTGACTCGCCTTAGAGAAGTTGTCGGGATTCGAGTACGATGTGAGACTGCATGAGACATTCCGAGGACTCACATTCTAGGACACCTAGGGATAGGTGTACGAGGGACTAAGGCATAGCTGGTTGTAGTTACCAAGTGAAAAGTTGAATCGATGAATACATATGTAGTGTCTATAGCTGAGAGGATGAAGTGAAGAAGTGGTTGATCTGTCAAAGGCTAGAGTGTATCTGTTTTGCTTGTAGGTGTGGGAACAGTGGGAAAAGTCCCTTTCTTCCTCTCCCTAATTCTCAGGACCTGGGTGAACTAATTAACCATGAAAAGAAAGAAAAAGAAAACGTAAAGAAAAAGTATTGTGTTGTTGTGATCGTACCGATGCGCTATGGTGGGCTAGTAGGTGGGTGGATTTCTCCTCGCCGGGTGGTTAGGACCACGAGCCGCAGCTAGTTCCGCCATAGGCTTGGGGATGTATATGTCTGTGTCTTAGCTACGCGCCATAACGGGTTGGTAGGCAGGTGGAGCCATCGTGGCTGGGTAGTCACGACCACGAACCGCATCCAGCTTCGTTATGGGCTAGCTGATATATGTTATGTGTTATCATTGTGTGTTTGTGTGTTGTGCGCTGCATTGCATTGGTAGATGGGTGGAATCAACCTGATCGGGTGGTCAGGTCCACGAGTCGCATCCAGTGTCAATGTAGGCCAACGTGTGATTAAAATAAAATTTTCATATGAAGTTATTCCCCACTCCTGAGGGGGAGAGAAAGAGAGGAGAGGGCGATGATCGCCTGGAAGGGAATGTTAGTTGCTTGTGTGATTAGTATATGTTGGCTTGCGACAGATCAGCTCACTTTGAATCAACGTTCTTGAAGGCACAGAGACTCTATATGTACTTAGGGATGAAGCTTTAGCGAGGTAATGCAACGGTAGTGCTTTATAACTTGTGTGCTATATCTAAGGGTTTTTCTAGTATGTGTGACACTCCATAGTTCTGATGTATGTCTTGACTTGCGCTCGAGTTTCGATGATTTTTGTAGGACGACGATGGCGATTCTTCGGAAGTGTCTAGTCATGGAATGGTTGTACATAGCAAATAGTAGGTCAATAAAAAGGGTTATGCATTTTGGGTATCCTTGCATCTCCGATTTGAATTATTTTAGTTGTTGTTGTTTATTTTGGTATTTTCTTTCTGTTTTCGCAATGCTAGTTTCATGTGTAAGATATGGAAAGGTATGTATGTGTTATTTTGGTTGAGACCATTTTTCGTAATGGAAGGTATGAGTAAAGTAATGCATGGCTGAAATGGAATTGCGTATATGCGCATGTTCTTGGATCATTTTGGAAGTGACTGATTTGAATGTATTTACGAGTGATTTTTGAGCACTAATAGCTTCGATGAGTGCAGGTTCAGTGGAAATGGCGGCTCGATGAAAGGTATGGGAACTAATTGGAAATTAACATATTCATGGTTGTTTGGACTTTAATGCAGCAATAGTGGCTCGTCGAGGACGACTTCGCAAATAAGAAGAGGGAAGTATGTTAGCCCCAAAAATGGTGAATTTTTATGCACTAACGAGGTTCTATTTGGCAGAAAAATACGCTTGATTTCAGGTACTTGAAGAGTGGATTTGATGATAGGGGAGACGCATTTGGAGCGCGTAAGGCTCTCCTACGGACATGAGGCCTGGAGCAAAAGGAGTTAGAAAAGATTTCTTTGGAGAATGCAGATTCAGGGGTCTAGACTTTGAGCTACGAAGATGTGCTCAGCCTGCAAATGAAAAGATAGGAGTTGTTGATTCACAATATATTGTCCATAAAACTTCTGCTTGCTTGGGAATCAGAGAGAGCATGTGCCTCGATTGTTGCGAAGACAGCATGGTTTTCCAAGAGAAACAATTGAGGCGAATTCTTTTCTGCTTGGTGAACTCTCAGAGTACCTCATACATGAGCTCTTCAATGAAGAGTGGGGGATCGCTATAAATCATGGAAATGCTCTTCATCTTGTTGACTACATATACCATGAGTTCAGAGAAATCATGATTCCTGTCCTCCTGGACAACAAAGAAGCTCAAGATTGGGAATTTTCCAGTTTCGAAAAGTGTTTTTGTTTCGCGTTACAAGTTTCTGGGGATATTAACTCTTTTTCTCTTCAAAAGGCTACAGCTTTGGCATTTATGAAATGCTTTCTATATTCTCTAGCATGGCTTATGCATCATACATACTCAAACAGAGGACAATACGAGAATCAAATGAAGTTGCTGAGTTTACGGAATTCAAATGAAGTCTTCTTGGCTCTTTCTTCCAACCTCTTGAACATATTGCAGGTCTCATTTATGAAGATATTATACTGGGACTTTGGACTGGCTGTAGATGACATTGCTGATGCTTTGAACTATTTCGAGAGTAAAGCAGAATTTGACTTTTTCACATTGCTATTAGACAACCCTATTCTACGTAATTTTGCACATGCCAATAGGTTTTAATCCCTTCATGAGCTCTTCTGGATCATATACAGCAGCTGAACAGGCGTGGAAAAACCTAGTTTATGTGATGATGGCTTCTTTCAGCGACTGAAGACTTGCCAGGCCAAGCCCCTCTCCGTTTTTTTGCCAGAAGGAAGGTGGGGCGGATCCGTTTCTCTCTGACGAAGAGGAGTGGCTCTGGCGAGCGCAGAGGAGTGGGGGGCATGCCGTTTTTCTGGCAGGTCTGACGAGAAAGAACCAAAAAAGGGGGAGCTTCTGTTCGTGTGTTCGGGAAAAAGGGGGGGTTTTCTCGTGGGGGGGAGGTGCTCTATAGGCGACGACAACAGGAGCTGCTCCAAGGCGGGTCTTGCCACAAGGGGGGTCGATTCCTTTATCGACGGTTCTTGGGGGGAAAGGGGGCTTCCGACTGCTCTTGCTTGGTTGGTGTGCCCATCAAAAGGAAAAAGTGTGGATATAGAATACGCTTGGGAGGCAGGAGGAGTTCTTTTTTTATCTTCGGTGGGTTCTCGTGAGTACAAGATAACGAGGAGAGAAGAGCAAGTGCTTCAGGAGCGTCAGAGGTGATTGGGGAATTCTTGTTCATGTGTGCTAGAGGGATCAATGCTTTTTTGAGGAGGGCATATGTAGCTGCAGAGGAGGACACTTCCTTGTCTGTCGAGGGTAACTCAAGGTGTGGAGGCCGCTCACGCACCTGTAGGAGGTGGTGACATACTGGGCATACATTCAGAGGGGGGCTGCCTCTTGGAAAGAAGTTTTTTTTGGCTCTGTTGAAGTAGGTCGTAGACTGAACAGAAGGGTGCCCACAAGCAGTAGCAAGAAGAAGGTGGGGAGTGGACTCTATCAAGGTGTGCAAGGGCTGAGTCCGAAGGGTTTCTCTTCGACAAGGACTGATGATAACTGAGGTGAAGTGTATTTGACTTCAAATTGGTGCCTAATGTTTGCAGATATTATATGGTTTCTCTCGTAGAACTATCACCCCTCAACCGTAGTGAAATCTTTGAGTCTATTGGAGACAATTTCTCTCTTTCCCTATCGTGCCAGTTTTCTAAGTGATTCTGAAACCGACTATCATTTCATGCAACCTAATTGCACCTGTTGTGAGGGAAGTGCGTAGAGACCTAAATCTCATGTTTCACTTTATTAGGGTTCCTGGGTAATTTTTTTGAACACGAAAAGCTCGAGGTTGCTTTTTGAGGGATCGCCAATGGAAGAGGAATTTCTTGAGGAGGCAAATCGAGTGATGAGGTGCATAAATGTTCATGTACGTGTGCAGTTGAAGGGGGGTCATCATTTAAGTACTACATTGTCAGCTCTTCAATACCACGTATGATTAGAAAAGGTGAGTAGTAATTGGCATATGCATAGCGAAGGAAATGCATGAGGGTTAGCAACAAAATTT
>CM035433.1:5426167-5428667 GCA_020310875.1 Ceratopteris richardii | reverse complement strand
ACTATTTACACATGAAGCAAAGTTTACAAAGGCTGGAGATCAATCAAAAGGTAACAACCCCTCTGCTCTCTATACTGATAAGAAAGTTAAGGATAAAGGTAAAGGGAAGAAACAGGATGAAGAAGCCTCTACCTCTCAAGCTAATTATGCAGGGAGAGGTAGATCATCTAGAGGAAGAGGCAGAGGAGGTAAGTCAGGTAGGGGGAGACCCTACAACTCATCACCATGCAACATTTGTGGATTGTCCAATCATACCACAGATGAATGCTACAAGAACTACAAGAATCAGAGAGGAAGAGGCTACTCAAGAGGTGGATACTCTCAAGGGAGAGGCAGATTCAACCAACATCAAAGCTACAATGAATACAACAATCAATACAACAACAACTACAATCACAACCACAATGGTAACTACCAAGGTGGATTCAGAAACAGAAGAGACTACAACAACTACACAGAGGAGCAAGATGACTCCCTATTGATCATGAATATGACCTCCAAGGCAGGTACAAATGATGATCATTTATTTTATATTGACTCAGGATGTTCTAACCATGTAGCTGGCAATGTGGCACTACTTTCTGATTTGGAAGAACCCAAAGGCAAACATCAAGTACAGACAGGTGATGACACTAAACATTCTGTTGTAAAAATTGGAAATGTGAAGACATGTGATGGTAACCAGAACCTATTGAGCAGGGTACTCTATGTACCAACCATCACCAAGAATTTAATGAGTGTTGGTCAGATTGTGGAGAAAGGGTTGCAGGTCAGATTCACACAACATGGAGCATATGTGGAGGACCCAAGACATGGATTCAGAAGGATAGCTAAAGGGGAGAAATCAGGTAGATTATTTACATTTGAGCTAGAAGACACCAAGAATATTGCTTTGTATAATTACAAGGATCAGACACTTTCAGAGTTAGAAATATGGCACAAGAGATTAGGGCACATAGGTGAAAGAACCCTAAAGCAAATGTGCAGGGATCAATGTGTGCTTGGGATACCTAATGTGTCCAAGCAACACATGATTTACAAGTGTGGATCATGTCAATTTGGTAAGTCTCACAGGTTACCCTATTCAAGGAAAGGTTTCATGCATGAAGACTACCTAGACTTGGTACACACAGATGTTTGGGGACCTAGCAAGGATCCTTCTATTTCAGGTTCAAGGTATTATGTGTCCTTCATTGATGATTATAGCAGGTGGACCATTTTATACTTTATGAAGCATAAAGATGAAGTGTTTAATTGTTTCAAGAGGTATCTTGCACTTGTTGAAAATCAAACAGGAAGAAGCTTGAAGAGGCTAAGGTCAGATGGTGGAGGAGAGTACTTCTCTAATGAGTTTGAAGATTTCTTGCAGGAAAGAGGCATCAAAAGGGAGATTACTACAAGGTACTCACCTGAACAAAATGGGGTAGCTGAAAGAAGGAATAGACTCATAGTAGAAACAGCTAGGTCTATGCTTAATGAAAAAAAGTTACCAAATTATCTTTGGGCAGAAAGTGTATCCACTGCCACCTATCTCATAAACAGGTTGCCATCCAAATCACTTGATGGCATGACACCATATGAAGCTTGGCATGGTAAGAGACCCTCTCTGGATCATTGCAAAATCTTTGGTTGTGTAGCATATGTGCATATTCCCTCACAGGTAAGGGGAAAGCTAGACCCCAAGGCTGAAAAATGTATCTTCATTGGTTATGATTTGAACCAAAAGGGATACAGATTCTACAACCCAACAAACAAAGGTTTCAAGGTAAGCAGAGATGTCATCTTTGATGAGAATGACTCATGGTATGAGAATGAATGCAGGAAGATTAGTCTACCCTATGACATGGAAGAGGATTTCCCAAAGCTCACCAAGGAGGAATCAATTCAAAAAGAAGATTCAAGCTCAGATGATGATGATACAATAAATCTTGAGGAGTTCAAGGCTTGGAAATCCAAAGGGAAGATGAAGATGAAGCAACTAGAAGATAAACCAGAATCCTCAACTCAAGCAATGAGGAGATCTCAGAGAGAAAAGAAGAAGCCTATCAGATTTGGGTATGACACATCACTTCTAACTAAACATTCTGTATATCTTGCAAAGGACTTGTTGAATGAAGAACCAGGTACCTATGAAGAAGCAATTACCAAACCAGAATGGAAAGAAGCCATGGATGAAGAGATGGAAGCTCTCAAGGAAAGTGATACTTGGGACTTGGTACCCAAGAAAGACTTTATGAAGGTAATAGGATCCAGATGGATCTACAAACTAAAGAAGAATTCAGATGGAACAATAAACAGGTACAAAGCTAGGTTGGTAGCCAAGGGTTTTGCACAAACCCAAGGCATTGATTATGAGGAGACATTTTCTCCTGTGGCCAAGATGCCAACTATCAGAATATTGGTGAGTGTAGCTGCATCCAAAAATTGGAATATGTACCAATTAGATGTCAAGAATGCTTTCTTGAATGGATGGATATCTGAAGAAGTCTACATGTCACAA
>CM035433.1:5401167-5411167 GCA_020310875.1 Ceratopteris richardii | reverse complement strand
GCATACGGTAAAATGCTTCCTTAAAATTTATTCAAATTGGTTTGTGTCTCTTGAACTCAGTATCTATTATGATTCAATTCACTATCCTATTGATAAATTGATTATTATTATTAATCACATGATAGCCTATTCTGTATGAGAAATCATTGCAAACTAAGAATAAATGAGTATCCAAGGGATGCAAGAACATTCAACATCTTGGTGCTCTTGCTAATCCTTTGGAGGTATTGGATGGCATGTTGAGTGACTATAGGGAATCACATGTTGAGGGCAGGAGAACAAACCAAATAATTATCCAAGATGAGTGACTCTAGGCAATCACATGTTGAGGGCGAGTGGGGAAGCATTTGAGTAGAATGAATAAGTTGATCATTTAAATTGATGTGTACATTATTTCTTCTATTAGAAATGCATGCACAAAATCCACTTTATTAATTGGCAAAACTCTAACTTTAGAGTGGATAGAAAAACTAGGAGATTGATATGCGGAAGCATCAACAAGATCATTTCCATGATCTTTACATGTTGCTATATCAAGAGAAACATTGGTGGAAATTGCAAGATCCAAGCATGGATGAGAGGATGAGGGTCTTTTTGTTTCCTTAAGAACCTTTATATACACACACACACACACACACACACACACATATATATATATATATATATATATATATATATATATATATATATATATATATATATATATATATATATATATATATATATATATATATATATATATATGTGTGTGTGTGTGTGTGTGTGTGTATTTATTTTTGTGTACTATATATATATATATATATATATATATATATATATATATATATATATATATATATATATATATATATATATATATACACACACACACACATACATACATATATATAGACATGTATAACATAAGCACACACACATATATGTGTATGCACATGGTGTGTATGTGTGCACATGTGTGCATGTGTGTGTGCTGGTATGTGCATGCACAAGTGTGTATATACCTGTGGATGCACACACCAGCACACACACATGCACTTATGCACACACACATGCTCTCATGCATATATGTGTATGCATATGCACAAGTGCACACAAAAACATACACACATCCTCACTGTTGGCAGCAGCCAGAGGCATAGAAGACGCGGAAGCATGTAAAGACACAGCAAGGAGTCAGTTGGATCTTTTTTCAAAAGAATTATGTTTTAAAATACTTTTCAAAAACCTCCAACAGTTATTTTTATCACTATTGTAACATATGTAACATAGAAAAACCTTTTTTTGTAATCCATAGCTCCATTTTGTGCAAGCCAAGGAGTCCTCAAGCTTGAGGAGCTTTGGTAGAATGAGCGTATCAATTTTGGTTATTTTTAGACACCGTTTACCCTCTCAAATAGCGCATAGGACCTATTTTTTAACTATGCCGGTCATTAGATGTGAAACAGGTCAAAACTAGTCTAGAAACTATAAAAAGAGCTAGAGAGCTCATTTTTGAGGTTAGCTTGTGTGAGTAGAGAAGAGCTTAGAGCTATTTTGAGCTTGTAAGAGTGTTCTTGAGTAATAGAGTTGATTTCTCACCTTCCATTGTGTCTTGCTTGTCTCTTCGTAGTGTGTGTGTATGTGTGTGTGCATCTCTATGCTTCTCACCTTCACTCTCACTTCATCTCACAGTCACGATCTTCATATCACTCCTATCTCTTCCACGGATTGACATTAAGGAGGTGGAGCTTCTTAACGTGGTTCTCACCATTGTGCTAGAGCAACACCAAATTTGGTGCCGTTGTCGGGGATCGAGTCTAGGACGAATGTGTGATGGTAAGAGTATAGCAAGAAGTGGCATTGGAAGGTAAAAATTTCAGTTTTTGTTGTTGTTTTTAGTTAGTTTTTAGTGTTTTTCACCTCCCCCACACTCCATCTTCATCACCGCATCATCATCTCCAACTCCAAAAAAATCAAAAAAATCACCATATCCACCCATTCCCCTCATTTGTGCATGTGCGAGAGAGAGAGAGAGAGAGCTTTTGTGCTTGTGTGTACTTGTGTGTTTTTGAGTTTTCGTGCAGGTATAGAGCTCCAGTGCATCAAGAAGGCTGCAAAAAGGTAAGAAAATCACTTTCTGTCAGAAATTGTCGACTGTGTCAGACCATCGCGATGGTCTGCCAAGTTCGGAATTTGAGGTAAGCGAGTTCATGGGCGTGTAGGCGACCCTTGCGCCTCTAGGAATCCATTGCTGCATTTCAAAAATTCACACTTTGGTGGACCATCGCGATTGGCTCAGACCATCGCGATTGTGTCACACCATCGTGATTGGCTCACGCCATCGCGACGGCTCGGCCGGACCATCGCAACGGTCTCACGCCATCGCGACGGTTCACTTGAACCATCGCGATGGTCCTTGACCATCGCGACGATCTCGTCGACCCCACACCATCGGGATTGGCCCATGCCATCGCCTCGATAGTGCCATGTGGCAAGCTAGACCATCGCGATTTCTCACTAGCCACGCCATCGCGACGAGACCCTTACACCATTGCGACAACTCAAAATTTGGACCATCGCGATTGGCTCACGCCATCGCATCTGTGACCATCGCGACGGTTCACTTTGGACCATCACGACAGTTCACGTTGATCGTTGACTAACGCCATTGCGATTGTTCACTCAATCGGACCATCCGGACGCCTCACCCCGACCATCGCGATTGCTCACATTTAGACCATCACGACCATGCACTTCAGACCATCGCGACGGTTCGCGCACACGCCATCGCGACGGTTCGCCTAGACCATCGCGACTGTCCCAGACCATCGCGATCATCTCAGACCATCGCGATTGCTCACCCCAAACGCAAATTTTAGGGTTTCAATTTTTGGCCAATTTTGGGGTTATTTTTGGGAAATTTTTGGGTGATTAGACTCATAAGAGACCCCTTAGCTCATATTTGGAGAAAAACATGTTGGTCAGTTTTTACCCCCGAGAGCCTGAACGCTCATATCTTTTTCATCCGATGTCCGTTTTTTGAGCTTAATGGCTCGTTAGAAAGCTCTTTACGAGTACTACGTGAGCTCAACTGTTTTTTTTTTCAAAAAGAATACATTGATTTTTTGAGAGGATATTTTTGAGGTTGACATAGTTGGGACTAGGAAAGAAAGGGGGCTTTGGAAGAAAATTTTGCCAGAGGTTAAGGGACTTTAAGAGTGTATAAACTCAAGTGCTTGATCATCCATTTGTGATATTGGTCTAATATTGGATTTTTCCAGGTCTAGCAAAGGCAATCAAGGACATTCAAGGCAAGGAAGTGAAGGGCATAAGGCTTGGGAAGCACGGCTTCTTGGGCATAAGGGCAACCAGAAAAGCTGACTTGAGGTTGGAAGATTACTCAACCCCCTCAGTCAATTCTTAGCTTAGGCTAAACATTAGCATTGTGGATTAAAGACGATAGGAACACCTCAAGTTCAAGAGAATTAAATTTATCAAGTTCAAGACTAAAGTAAAGGTGTGTGATATGAAAACCTAAAGGAAAGAACCTAAGTCTGACGGAACGAGAACTCAAAGTACCACAGAAAAACAAACCATGTAACACGAGACGATTAGTATGTTGGTTTCTATTACTCATGGAGTATGATTTTGAAGTCGTAGTTAGGAAAGGAAAGACACATCTCAGAGCTGACCACCTTTCAAGATTAACCTCAGGAGAAGCTCCTCAAGGAGTAGTGGACGAATTACCCGATGCATACTTGTTTAACCTTGAGATAGCACCAGAATGGGCTAAGCCGATAGTCCCTATTCTCGCGTATGGACCCAAGAATCCTAGGATAAGGATCAAGGAAGGAGAGATTACCAAGTCTCAGAGATACCAAATCATAGCAAGAAGCATATATAAACAGGATAATCAAAAGATTCTTGCTTGTTGTGTAGATGAATCAGAACATGCAAATTGGTTGCAATTAGCACACATAGGTGCATTAAAGCAACATCATTCAAAACATCGAACATTACAGACTCTGCATAGACTAGGAGTATACTGGCCTACGATGGAAGCAGATGTCTACAAGTTGTGTAAAGACTGCCATATTTGTTGTGAAAGACCACAGGTAGAACATGCTACACTATATCACGTGTCTCTCACACCTGACTAGAGTGAACCTTTAGTGACATACTTGAGGACGAACACATTCCCTCAAGGAATGACTTTAGCACGACAACGCAGTCTAGAGCAGGAAGCTCAAGACTATTCACTTATTGGCGATAATCTATACAAAAGAGGAAGAGATGGATACCTAAGACAGTGTGTTCATGAAAGCGATTATCTGAGCATACTAGAGACTGCACACCAAGGTGTTGCAGGAGGTCATTTTGGACCAGATAAGATAATCAAAGCCATCCTCTTTGCAGGATTATGGTGGCCCACTCTTCACATGGATGCACATACCTATGTAAAGAGATGTGATGTGTGCCAAAGAACTCAATTTCCTACTCGCAGAGATGAAATGCCATTGAAACCCATGATGGGCGGATGTGCATTTTCTAAGTGGGGCATAGACTTTGTAGGACCCATTAACCCCCCTGCAAAAGGTACACATGCTGAATACATTATTGTTGCGACAGATTATCTTACCAAATGGGTAGAGGCAAAAGCCACGAAAAAGAATGATGCACACACGACTGCAAAATTCTTATTTGAAAATGTCTTTACGAGATATGGATTGCCTATAGAGTTAGTGAGCGATCGAGGAACTCACTTTCTAAACCAAGTCATTCAATATTTGTTACAGGATTTTATGGTGATTCACAAGAAATCCGCACCATATCATCCTCAGGCCAATGATCAGGCTGAAAGCACTAACAAGATCCTTTGTAACGTACTGATGAAACTCGTGAACAACAAATGTTCAGATTAGGACAAACAGTTACACCACGCTATTTGGGCATATCGAGTGGCCTACAAGACCGTACTCAATGCAACTCCCTTTCAGATGGTCTTTGGTCAGAATGCTGTGCTTCCTTTGGACTTCTTGATACCGACCCTTAAGGTTGCACAAGAACATCAGTGGACCGGCCATGAATTATCAGCAAGAATAATGGACTTGGAACGATGAGGAGAAACCAGGCTAAAAGCAGCAGCAGGAATATACGTGGCAAAGAAGCGACAGAAAGCATATTTTGATGCACATGTAAAAGATAAAGGCTTGAAAGAAGGAGATTTAGAAGGAGATATAATGCCTAATTACATTAGTGGCTGTAGAGTCAAGCTATACCAAGAACCTCTTACTGAGGATATGCTTAGACGACTCACGTTGGCAAAGAAGCGTAAGGAGGAAGAAAATAGAATACGAGCTGAAGCTCAGGCAAAAGCTATAGAACGCATTAAGCGCATGAAGCTAAGAAGACAAGGACTAGGGAGAGAACATTATAATCATCTGGAAACATCACCCAGATATCCCATGGCCATGTGTCAAGTAAAATCAAGCACTCATCCTAGCATAGTGAACAGGAGACCATTTATTACAGTCAGGCTAGAGCACGGCAACCCTTGCCAAGAGCTCAGGGCTATAATTGACTCAGGTGCTGCGACTAGTGCGATTAGATGGTCCCACTATAAGGATTCAGGAATAGAAATGCAGCCAATTGAGGCATACCTCATAGGGCTAGGAGGCATGGAAACCCCTTGCTAGGTGAGGTGGACCTTCCTATCCTCATAAACAAAGTGACCTTGATAGTGAAACTACTAGTGTGCCATGACGACGACCTGATAGAACCCCTAATCCTTGGCCAAGATTGGCTATACGATCACTCAGTGGACCTAAATCTTAGACAAGGCTCTTTGCAGATTGGAACCTTAGATCAGAAGCGAGTGATACCGCTTGACTTCCCTAATGGCATTCCGACTGCGGTTTGTAGCCATAGACCCTATGAAATGCATGCGATGGAAGGCCGGAAGATCTTTGGTCAGATCAATCACGTTACGTCTACACCAACCCACGCGGGCTTGGTGATGGACAAGGGTCAATCAGAAGGACGTCAGGAGATTTTCCCTTGGGCTTCCTACAAATTAGAAGGGGCAATTACCCAACCGCTTGGTCAAATGGACACAATTAGCGGTCAGGTGGGTTACATCAGTGGACACATGGGCAAAACACCCTGCGGTGCCCATCCTTCCACACTTACTGCGGACTGGCCTAGATTAAAAGTACAAAACGGAGCACTTCCTAATGGGCAGGTTTCGCAAGTGTTGGACCTCCCTTCTTTTCCAAAGCAGAGTGTCCATCCGACCTCTCAACCTCAACCACAAAGGAGTCAACCACTACAAAGGAACCCAGACCGACGGCAACATCAGATGACACAAAGAGGAAAGCAGTATCAGTATCACAAAGCAAGAGGAACAAGACAAATATGGATGCCAAAAGGACAGAAAGCACCGACAGATTTCAACAATGCAGATAATGACAAGAAGAAGTCAAGGCAAAAGCAGAATCAGTGTCCAACATTCCCTCGACCTTCTTCTACAAGTTCGAACATTCGAAAAATTTGGATCACCAAGAAGTACCTTACGAACCAACCAACACCCACGCAGATTTGGGTACCCAAACCATGTATTATAGCTCAACCCTCAAGCCATGTAAAATACACCCTTCCGAAATCTTTCCAACCCTCCATACCACTAAATCCTATATCATCTTTTGTCCCTCCGCAGAGACCTATCACCCGATCACAAACTCTTAGGAAGTGGATACCAAAACGTATCCAGAAGTCTTCTCCTAACCCCTTGTCTAACATAACTACCACCCCGACTAATCTACAACCTTGTAATAACTCATTCATGACTGAACCTTGTATAAATCCACACACTATAACCCAACATCACCTGTCATAACATCTCATCAAAGAACTGCATGCAACATCTGAAAACATATAGGTGTCTAGAAACCTGCATTAGCTCTGCAAAAAATCATTGCATCAATCACTTCACAGCACTTGGCTACACGGGTTACACATCGGTTATGGAAAGGGATTGCGGTCTCACCTTAATGGGATCATAATTAATTTCCATACTAATGTGCTAATCTTTTGTAGAAGATCTTTTCCATTAGCACGTCAATCATCATGCAAACCGAAGAAGGACCATCAGAAGCAGGCCCCAGCGCACCTATAGCACCTATCGGTATTTTACTCGCAGAGTCCCATCCGACGGCTCCACCGCCAGAATTTCAAGGTTTCCCAAGACCCATGCCTATTGATGATCCTCGTCGAGGCTATACTGAGAAGATTCATCGCAATTCTCATTGGTTCAAGGGCTGACAGGACCATTGGCGGATGCTGAGTTTATATTTGAGGCTAATTTAACTTTTGATGACCGTACATGGGACAAATATCAGTTTCTCTCAAGAGAGTTCGAAGGGCTACATAACACACAAGACTTAACACATGTTTGGGCAAGAGCCGGCTTCACAGAGTATTTCAGTGACCCTTTGCCTAAACCTGACTTCTACAGATGCTATTACTTAATCACCACTTTGATAGCTTCAGAGAATAAGGACCTGCCCAGAACTTTTATTTTGCCATCTTTAGTGAACGATCCACCATATAAAAGATATTATCTTTCTAAAGATCTGATTCGAGCTGCCATCAAGATTCATGGAACCCACACGCCCACAGAGCGAGAAAGGTTAGTTCTAGAACCTATGAAACGTGGGGATGTTACAAAGTGGGAGGAGATTTCAGCGATCACACATGAGCTTTCAAAACCACTGCGGATATGTATGCAGCATTTTGCTTTCCCCGCTCAGGACAGATTCACAATGCCTCACAAAAGAATATGGTTTGGTTTGTATTTATCTTGTATTGGACCCCAGACAGTTGATCTAGCTAGCTGGATCATTGATCATATGTATTTAACACAACATAGATGGGAAAGAAAGAAAGTCATCAATGGATGTTGCGCGCTGACTAGAATTGTATATATGTGCTTGGCATACGATTTACCTATTGAGCGAGCACTGACAAGTGAGGAGCTGAAAGCCTTCAAGGGAACCACAAAGAAAGCTAGGAAGCCCAGCAAAGGAAGAGCAGGAAAGCGAATGAGAGGAACTATCCCCTGCCTTCAGGTGCCAGAATCACCCTCACCCCAACCATCTCCAGAGCAGTCTCCGAAAGAAGCCACTCCAACAGTACAACCTATTCGTATACGGTTATCAAGACCAGTTGTAACGGAAGGCACCACCAGCACAGTCACTACTCAAGCAACCACAGTCCCAAGACCTACCACCACTACAACAGAAGTTCCCACCACTATTGGTGCGGAAGCTTTCTCTTTTCCGATACCCCATTTAGAAGCAGAACAAGCAAATACCACATTTGATTTTGAGATGCAGGATGTATTTTCAAACGAATTTTAGTTTTCATAAGGCCAGATCTTCTCTCAGGAATATGAAAGGCCCAGCTACCCTACCACACCGCGAGATCAACCACAAGGACAAATAGTGTCTAGCTCTGAAGAGGAAAGAACAGAGACAGATGAAGACGACGGCAATGACGAAGCCAGTCAGGGAACTCATGAATCCCAAGAACATGTGCAAACAAACAAACAAGGACAACAAACGGACACCCAAGGTGATACAAGCACGCATGAAGAGGAAACCTTCAAAGTAGCAGCTTATACACTGGCCATCAAAAAGTTATACCGTACTATGGAAAAGGTTTGGGCGCGTAAGAAGTTGACTGACGAAGAGAGCCAAACCCTCATAGAACAAGAGCTTGTCTCGAGCGGGTTCGAAGAAGTATACATCACAGGTTTCAGAGAGCTTGTCAAATCAGTTGGACCCACTGAAGCCTTAAGATATTTGCAGAGAAAACCGCTACCGCAGTATGACCCCCACAGAATCCGCTTACTAACCAAACCTGGTGAATACATTCGGGTACCCACCGGCGATTAGTCTTCAGAACAAGCCAGGGAAGCACGTCTTGTCTCTGAAAGATCTTTGGCAGAAGAAGCCATCCTCGGAGATTCCCCACCCCGTGCTACTACTGTACATACCTCCACAGTTACCGAAGTACATGTCACCCCAAATGCTCCTCCTTCACCTCCCATCCATCCAGCCTCCCCTATTCACCCTCCTTCTCCCAGAACAACATCTTCCTTCTCCGATGGAGTAGCAAAAGTCGTCTTTACACCCATTCATCCCACAATTCCCACACCCACTCAACCTAGTCTACCACCTAACACATCCACCTTTCTATCCAACCCATTTCTCCATTCATCTTTTCCATCCTTCCCCACACCTCCAAGACCCCTTTTTCCATTCCCACCTCCATTAACCTTCTCCCCAGTCTCACCTCCCCGACCCACCGTAACCCCTCTTTCCCCTTTCCACCAAGTTGTCCAAGACAACCCCTCTGTAAATTGCTCCTCAACCTTTGTAAACCCTATATTTACACCCACACACTTACCCACGATCACACCACTATTCACAGTCACGACACTCGACACCACATCCAGCGATATGGATATATCACCCCCCACTACACCTCCACTCACTTCAATTGTGGCACCACAATATTTAAGCACACCACAATTTTCAACAATCACCACAGCATCCACTTTCCCACCCCCATTCCCCGTTCCCTTTGCATCTACACCCACTGCATCTTCACTTAGCACACCATTAATATTATCACCCACCATAGACACAGCATTTCGACAGATGTTCACGTGTATGACGCAAGTAAGAGATGAGTTCACATCTCTTGGAAATAATTATTAGTAGCTGCAGAGGACAACCAATGACTTACAGTCGCGGCTTAATTCATTGTCGATTGAGAATGCTTCATTGAATACTCGATACCAAGAATTATGTGAGGCATACCACAAACTAGAAGTAGAAAGTGAAGAGAAAGCCAAAGAGGCCATTGCTGATCTTGACAATTTGTTAAGGGCCCAGACAGTTCGCAATGTGACGCTTACACGGAACATGGGCTTCCTCAGAAGACATCTAGCAGCAGC
>CM035433.1:5231167-5393667 GCA_020310875.1 Ceratopteris richardii | reverse complement strand
GGCACTTTTTTCCCTCTTTACGAGGTTTTTTTTCCCCGGCTTGTATATACGTCTATTGCCCTAATGGGCTACTTATCTTTGTACATTCTCTAGTAATACATTATGTATTGTGTGTTGTGCTCCAAGCTTCTTCTTCTTTCTTGTGTTGTTCGTGTGCTTTCGTAGACGTCTAACTCCAACAATTGGTATCAGAGTAGGTCGCCGCTTCATCTAGGGAGTCGTCGACACCTCTTCGGTTGCAGTCTTAGAATCGCACGAATTTTGGTGAGCATACTCAATGTGTTTCCAAGATCAAAACAGCTTTGCTATGTGGTGCCGAAATCGTGATCTGAGCTCGTTTCGGCCTCTGAATGCACTATCACAGCGCTTGTGTAGGCTATTTCATCTTTTTGTGCCAAAGCTATATACTAGTTTCTGTTTGCTAGTTTAAGCGTCTCGAAGTATGCTACAGGTCTAGCAGAATTCGTTTGGGTAGTTCTTTTCAACTTTTTGAGATACAATCAATTTTCTGCATCAAGGTATTTTAGTCACCGACCATGGCTGAAAGCAGTGATGTATTTCGTATGTTGGCTGTTAAGGATAAGTTGGATGGTACCAACTACCCGTTGTGGGCTTATATGATGCAACATGTATTGGTTGCAAAAGGACTATGGAACATTGCGCAGGGTGTTGAGAAATGTCCTATCACACCTGCAACTATTACAACTACAGGTACAGAAGCTGATGCAAAAGGTGTCGAAGATGATGATATTCTGCATATTCCTGTTCGTGCTACGGTTTCTGCTACACCTACTGTAGATTAGATTCGGTGGGATGGCAGGGATGCTCAGGCACATGCATTGATAGCTTTGTCTGTCAAATGTGCCATTATTCCTCACATTCGCTCTTGTAGCACAACTAAGGATGCTTCGGATACACTTACCACATTGTATCAAGCTAGGAATGAGGCTCATGTTGCTTACCTCAAAAAACGGTTGGAGAGTGAGCACATGAATGAAAGTGATTCTATGGACAGTTTCCTAACAAAGATCAAAGACTTGAAGGAACAGTTGATTTCTGTTGATGAGGTTATACCAGATAGCTCACTTGTGCAGACCGTTCTAAATGGTCTTCCAAATTCATATCAAAGTTTTGCTTCTACTCTTCGGTTGATGATGAAAGGCAATCCAAATGCCTTCTCATTTGAGGAGTTAGTCTTTGTTCTGTTGCAAGAAGATCAGTCTAGGCAGAATAGGTCCATTATGCGAGTTGCAGATCAAGCTTTCCTAGCTAGTCAGAAGGGCAGAGGAAAATGGAGCTCTTCAACTAGTAAGCAGAAATCCGTTAATTATGCACAATCGAAGAGGGAAGACAAAGATGAAAAGAAATCAGAAAAGCAGAAATTGTTTTGCAAGTACTATAAAGGAAATGATCATATCATAAAGAACTCTCCTAAACTGGCTGCAAAAGAGGGAAAGAAAAAAGAGGCAGGAATGGTTGTTGCAGAGGCCGCTACTCCAAAAATAGATTCTGCTAATCTTCTGCAGGAAGAAGAATGGGCGTTTACTACTGTTTGCAGTTTTGATCCATCTTCTCATGAGCAGTGCATGTCTGCAGTATACTCAAATGTTTGGTACTTTGACAGTGGAGCGACCAAACATATTACCTCGCAGCGCAGTTTTTTCTCTTCACTCCAAGCTACCCCTACAGGGAATACTGTTACATGCGCCAACAACTCCTCTTATCCTGTTATGGGAGTTGGTAAGATCATTTTGACTACTACTGTGGTAGTTCTTTCACTTTTTCAGATGCTTTATTTGTGCCAGGGATCAAAAAGAACCTATTATGAGTTTCTGCATTAGCCAAGATTGGCTTGGTTGTGAAATTTGTTGATGACAGGTGTATAGTTCATGATCTGTCAAATGGCAATGTGATTATTGCTTCTGGCATTTTATGTCGTGGGTTGTATAAGCTCATAGACTATGAAAGATCTGTAAATGATTCGACATGTGCAATACATGATTCTCAGGCTATGTTAGATGCAAAGCTTTGGCATGCACGCTTTGGTGATCTGAATTTTGTAGTTTGCTATACTTGCAAAAATCTGAAATGGTGTCCTCTTTGCCCAAACTTGAGGCACCTGGAAAACATGTTTGTGAAGGCTGTATTTTGGGCAAAATGCAGCGTTCGTCCTTTCCAAAAGATGGTTCAGTTCAAGCTACTCAAAAACTGCAGCTTGTACATAGTGATGTTTGTGGTCCTATGCAGACACCTTCTTTTGGAAATTATCTTTACTTTGTGACTTTCATCGATGATTTTTCGAGGCATGCATCGGTATATCCATTGAAGGCAAAGTCCGAAGTGTTCATGTGCTTCAAACAGTTTTTGGTTTTGGCTGAAAACCTGTCAGCATGTAAAATGGGCACCCTTCGTTTTGATCGAGGGGGGGAATATATGTCTTCTGATTTTAATGCATTTCTCGCTGAACGTGGGATAAAACACCTATGTACAGTGTTGTATACACCTCAACAGAATAGATTTGTTGAATGAAAGAACAGGTCAATCATGGAGATGGCGAGGTGTATGGTCAAGAGTCAGGCTTTACCACATAGTTTCTGGCTTGAGGCTGTTATGTGTGCAGCATATGTACTTAACAGGTGTCCCACTAAAGCGCTGCAGTCTATAACTCCATATGAGGCTTGGCACAATCGCAAGCCATCTATTGCTCATCTACGTGTTTCTGGTTGTTTGGCATATGCATTAGTGCCTGAAAAAACACCACAGAAAATTGGATGATAAAGCAGTAAAATGTATTTTTGTTGGGTACAGTTCTGAAAGTAAAGGCTATCGTCTATGTCATCCACAAACTAAATGCATTCTGGTTAGCCGAGATGTTGTTTTTGTGGAAGGTGCTATTCAGCCATTGTTTTCATATACTAAAGAGACATCTGTTAGCTCCAAAGACATGTATGATACTTTGTTGCCTCTTTTTACAGGTGGACAGTCTAGTGCTAGTCCTAATGAGGCAACTTCTCAGTCTTTGCAGGTTTCAGGTGATGATGCAGATCATTCCATTTCTGATGCAGATTCACATGATGCACTTGTTGATGAGAGAGCTGATATTGAGCAGGCAAAAACTATGCCAAAATGGCTGGTGCAGACTTTGCGTGACAGCAAATTAGATGCACCTCTATCATATCGTACTCGTTTAGGCTCTCATAGTACCTCATTTGCATCAGATTGCTATGCTATGGCTGCATCTAGTCTCTGTGATGAGAATGAGCCTGTTTCGTTTGATGAAGCACAAAATTAAAAATTTTGGATGGCTACTATGCAATCTGAATATGATGCTATAATGAAGAATGGTACTTGGTCTTTATGTGACTTGCCTCTTGGCAAGAAGGCCATTGGCACTAAGTGGGTTTACAAGCTGAAGCCTAAACCTGATGGCACAATTGACAGGTATAAGGCTAGGCTTGTTGCAAAGGGTTATGCGCAGGAAAGAGGCATTGATTTTGATGAGACCTTTGCACCTACATGTCGTATGAATACTATTCGAAGCATTTGTGCACTTGCAACCCATCATGGTTGGAATGTACATCAGCTGGACATTAAAACAACATTTCTAAATGGTGACTTGCATGAAGAAGTGTATGTTTTTCAGCCCCGTGGCTTTGTGCAGAAAGGGCATGAAAACCAGGTGTGCACGTTAAAGAAGGCACTATATGGTTTAAAGCAAGCACCACGAACTTGGTATGAGAAGATACATGCCTATCTGATTGCACATGGTTTTGAGAACAGTCCAACTGAAAGCACCTTATATGTTAAGCGTGCTAATGATGTGCTTCTGATCATTCTGGTCTATGTTGATGACATGCTGCTCACTAGTCCTATTGAGAAGCATATTGTTGATATTAAGGTTGGTTTGCATGCCTCATTTGAGATGTCTGCTTTGGGGCATTTGCATCATTATTTGGGCATTCAGTTTATGCACGTTGATGGTGGAATGGCTTTGTGTCAAACGAAATATATTGACACATTATTGCAGCGTTTTGGCCTTGAAGATTATAAACCTATTGCCACTCCTATGGAAACAGTTTTACAACTGAGTCTTCATGATGCTGGAGATGCATTTGATGTTGTTCTCTATCAGCAGGCTGTTGGATGCTTGATTTACTTATGCATTACTCGGCCAGATATTCAGTTTGTTGTCTCACAGATGAGCAGGTTTATGCATTGCCCAGGAGTCAAGCATTGGCAGGTAGGTAAGCGCATCTTTCGGTACTTGAGTGTTACCCAGCTACTTGGTTTGTTTTATCCCAAGGGGGGATCACTACCACGAGATTTGCATGCTTTTTTTGACTCTGATTGGGTTGGTTGCTATGACACTCATGTGTCCACTAGCGGCTTTTGCTTCATGCTTGGTAGCTCATGTATATCTTGGTTGAGCAAGAAGCAGCCTATTGTGGCCACTTCCAATTGTGAGGCTGAGTATAGGGCAGCTTTCACAGCGACTGTTGAGTGTGTGTGGCTCAGACGCCTTATGGCTTATTTGGGTGTTGGTCAGTCTTCTGCCACCACCATCTTCACTCACAGTCAGAGCACATTGGGAGTTGCGAGAAACCCTGTGTTCCATGCTCACACTAAGTGTAGCTCAATGATGAGTAGCACCTCCTTTAATGTCAATCCGGGAAGACGTGAGGATGGTATGAAGACCTCGAGCAAGTGGCGGCACAAGTGCGTGAGTGGGAAGCACACAAACATGCACACACATACACACACACGCGCACACACGGCAAGACAAAGAGAGAGGATCAAGGAGTTCTTTAGATTACTTTCAAAAGCTCTTACAAGTTCGTTTCAATTACAATCTACCCCCAAAAATGAGCTCTCTAGCTCTTTTTATAGTTTTTGACTAGCTTTTGGCCCTGTCCAGACCTAGTGTCCGGCCTAGTTAAAAATTAGGTTCCAGGGCTTATTTGAGGGCTCAAACGAAGTCTAAAAATTATGAAATTTGGTATGATGGTACTTCTAATACTCCTCAAGCTCGAGGACTCCTCGGCTTGCACAAAATGGAGTCTAATCTACCAAAAACGGGATTTACAATGTTTGTGTAGTGATTAAAATCACTTGGGTTGTACATAATCTATGGGAAAAAATGATCTGGCCTTGTTGCCGTATTGTGCATGACTCCTTTGTTGCTTTGTATGCCAACACTCCCCCCTTCCTAGCGTCTGTCGCCCCTGACAGACCTTTGTTCGCGCGGGTGGTCGATGTAATATTGGATGACATTGGTGGCCAGTTCATGTTCTCCTATCCTTAAGCCTCTTGCTAGATCGGCTTCCAATGCCTCCCAATTGATTGCACCAGGGGTTTCTGGTTGCGGGGTGGTGTAGTACTCTGAATACATTGCTTGTTCACAAGCAAACAGTTGAAGCAGATGTGTCGGCTTTGGTGCGAAAATCTCCGAGTGGTACTCCCAGAAACCAGATCTGAACATTTCTTCGAAGGTCTGTTTGTAGCAGGCGGGGAGGTACTTGATGCGTGCATGCCAAGCGTAAGCCACACGGATACTGGGGGTGGTGCTCATGTCATACACCAAGTCGTAATTTCCATTGCTAAACCCCGGAAGACGTACCTGTGGCGCGGCTGCATTTCTAAAGGTCTTCAGCACTACTTGCATCATATCTAAGATTTTAAGCATCATTTGCGCTGCTACATCTGGCATGGGCTTCAAGCGCGGCATCCAGTGGCGAATGGTTCCCATCATATATGCTACCGATGGTGGTCCTTGTGGTGGCGCGATGTACGGGTAGTTCAGCCATTCCTTGCATTGCGCATTGTTCTGTACCTTGATATTAAATGCCTTCCACGACCTGCGGCGGGGAACTGGACCGTAGCATGGGTTGTACAGGAGGTGCAGTGGCGCGTTGTTCCATGTGCGTAGCATTTCTGGATAAGTCTCTAAAAGTTTCTGCCGCCATGTCGGTTGACGAATCTTGCCTTTTCGCACCTCTGGAGGAAGGTCTTCCGGTTGAAATTGGGTCGCAAAAGTAGGAATCTGACCCGTGACTCTTTGTATTTCTGCATTATAATCAGCCAAGATAATATAATATGGCCTGTACTGGAGTTCCGATGAGAGAATCAGGCGTCTCGATGACAAGTTCTTGAAGTAATCTGATTGTAAAACAGTCTCTTCTATGACCCTCATAGCCTGATTTTGCACTACGGTGCGCTCTTCATGCGAGGTCCCTATTTCCTCCACTTGTCGTAACCATGGCGGCCGTGGTGCCTCGAACGTGTCCTGCGCTTCTTCTGTTTGTTGGCCTCCTGGGAATGGTTGCGGATCATATTCTTCATCAAACGTTTGTTCCACAGGAATTTGCACAACTTCTTCGTCCGTGGGAGCCTCCGGAGGGGAAGATGGCCTCTCATATTGTAGTAGGCGTGTTTGCAATTCAGTTACCTGTTGCTGGAGATCTTTTATGGCCTCTGCGTCGGAGGGAAGCGAAGCTGCAGAGGGGGTGGTTGGAGGGGCAGCTGTTGGGCCTTGTTGGTGTTCCTGCTTCAGTTGTCCTAGCTCCTCCGATAGCTTATCATGTGCTTCGAGTAGCATGGCATAATCTTCCAATATAATCTTGATATTATCGGGGGTCACTGCTTGAAACTTGGATGGGCTGATGGGTGCCCCCGGTGTGCTCTCAATAGCTGCCTCCAGGTTCTCTTGATTTTGTATTTGCAGACGTCTGTTCTCTTCCTGAGCAGCCGCAAGATGGCGTTTAAGTAGCGCCATATTTCGCTGAAGTTTTGAGTTGCGTTCCAGTTGTGTCCGTAGGTGACTTTCTACCACCTGCACTGCTTCCTGATCTACGTTCTGTAGCTGTACTTCCAATATATTATGGGCGTCTTGGAGGGTTTGGAACTGTGTGTGGAGGCGAGCATTCTCCTCTTCTAGTACCGCAAGGCGGAGCTGTAGTGTCGCAGAGTGCTCTTGCAGGCGTGCGTTTTGTTGCTGAAGCTGAATGTAATCTGTTCTTAAATTTGATATACAAGCCAACATGGTGTCCAATGCATTACCTATAGATGAGTGGGGGGTGTTTACCGTGGAAGATGCATGGGAAGGGAATTGGGGAAGGGAGATAGTGAATGATGTGTCTACGAAAGTTGTGTGTGTGGGTGTAATTGGTGGAGGGGGAATGGGAGGAGGTGAACCCGTGGGTGGTGGGGCCGTGGGTGGTGAAATGTCCATTCCTTCAGGAGTGGGTGTTAGTGTGGGGCCTGCCATATACACTGGTATGGTAGGTGGTGTGTGTGTGGAAGTGGTGAATAGGTGTGAAGTGGGGTGGGGAGCTGAAAAGACAGGGAATGGTTGAGGGCCTGGTTGAAAAGCCCTAGCAAAGATGTCCTGGAGGGATTGTAGAAATGGAGAGAGGGATATCGGGGGTTGGGGTCGTAAATTTGAGGAGGGTGGAAAGGGTGGCATGGTAGTAGGGAAACCCATGAATGTGGATCTGGGGTCAGGATGACCCGTGGCTGAAGGCCTTGGGGATGGTTGTCCTAGGGCAGGCTCGGGAAGGGTTTCGGTGGGTTGTGTAGTGATGGGGTTTGCTTCAAAGGTCGGGTTATCAGTGGTAGAGAATAGGGTGGCACTAGAGATGGGAGTACGAAAGATGAAGGTTGGGTCAGTGGGTTGAGTGGTCGATGGGATTTCCACTGTCTCTGTTCTCGGAGGCGATGGTGGGGGAGTAGGTGGTAGTGGTTCGGTGGACTCCTCATGGGTGGCGGGGTGCTGTTGACTAGCTGTTTGGGAGGTTGGTGTAGTAGTTGGCTCCTCTGCAACTGTAACGGGAATTTGGATATTTTTACCTGAGCGAGGCCGTGTCTGGAACCTTCGTGGGTCATATTGAACTGAAGGCCTCTGAATGGCAGTGCGCACAGCTTCTACAACTCCATATGTTTCTGCCATCAATAAGAGACCTTCCCTGTACTCTGAGTCAACTCCCGCTTCTTCCAACAACTGAGTCATAAGTACTCTGCTGCTCTGTTCAGTGAGTAACTGCTGCGATCGCACTCTTTCCATAATCTGATACAGCCTTCGGAGTTCTGCTGTATATGCTGGGGCTTCAGTGGTCTCTTCTTCATATGCTTCTTCTTCTTCCGGTTGTCCGTGTTGTTGACTTTGCTGAGCGTCACTCCAATGGACATGTCTACCGTCTGTAGACTTTCTTCTTCTCCGCGAGGATGTGCCCTGCTCCTCTGCCTCTGAATAAAACTCCACGTCAGAGAATTGTGTGCTTTGTAGGAATGCTTCGAAATCCTGGGGGTCCAGTCCTTCAGCCTCTCCGGTGGCAGCAAACTCGAATTCAGGTGTAACCGGAGGAGCCGATGGGGTGGGTTGTGTCGTAGTGTCAGATTCCGATCTGGGTATCCTAATGGTAAAAGGAGGTACAGTGCCCTCTCTTAATGGTGATGCCTCAGGAGTAGTCAGGACTTCCCTTGTCTGGACACACGGAATCGCGCCCCTCATGCGCTTGGACTGATGTGTGGATGTCTTGAGCCTTTTAAACATTTGTAATTGTGCCCAAGTTAAGGCACGCTCAATGGGGACATCATATGCCAAGCATCGGTAAATGATGCGTGTGAGTGCACAGCATCCGTTCACCACTAATTTCCTAGAAGCCCGTTTGTTCGCTTCATACAACTGATCTATAATCCACACTGGTAGCTTAATAGGTAGCGCACCTGCTTCCGCCAAGTAGAGAGCAAACCAGATCTTCTTGTGTGGTTGCGTGAATCGGTCTTGACCGGGGAAGGCGAAATGTTGCATGCACATGCGGAGAGGGATGGACACATTTGGGGTGAGGGCTGCCATGTCTTTCAGCTTCACTACTTTCCTGTCCTTCATGTTATTGGGAACGAGAGCATCCTTTTCTGAGGGTACATGCGTGCCATGCATCTTTAAAGCATCACTCACTAGCTCCACAGTAAGTTCAAACCTCTTCAACTCGTTGTTGCCCAGCAATGAGGGGAGAACAAATGATCCGGGTTGGTCCTTATCTTCATGAGCTTGTAATGTAGAGACCAGATAGTAACATCGGAGGAGGTCGGGTTTAGGTAGTGGGGCTTCAAAATATTCCGCCAACCCTGCTCGTTGCCATATGATCTGGAGGTCTTCGGTGTTCTGTAAAGTCTCGAACTCCTTGGAGAAAAATTGGAAACGCACCCATGATCTGTCATACTCGCATTTAGACTCCCAGATATACTTAGCCTCTCCTAATGGACCGGGCATGCCATTGAACCAATGAGAGTTGGCATGGACTCTTTCCGTGATTCCTGTAGGTGGGTCTGGCACCGGGAGTTGCTGAAGGTGTTGCATCTCCACTGGTCGTTCAGTCGGGGGCACGTCCACAGGTAGGCTATCCACATCAATTCCTGCAGTAAGTATCCCTACTTGTGAGCTCGAACCTGTCGCTTCTGCCATTTTACTGCTTGCCTTCTGATTCTGTGAGAATATAGAAGCATGTGTTATCATCGTAATGGACAGACTAAATCCGTTGCTGTCCCCGTTACAACATTAACATGAGGTATATGGTGAGTTAGTGGTTAGTAAGTGCACGAAGACAGTGAGTGTAGTTAACGTTTGTGTATTCCTAGGAGACTAATGCCGTTAGTAAGTGGGGTGAATTTACAAATCGGGGTCGGGGGGTTTATTACAGATCTTAGACTGCCAAATGCAGTGGATGGGCTTTGCTTTCGGTTTCGTAGAGACTCCAGAGAGCTGTGTCGGTGTCGCTGTTTGGGAATGGGGCCTTTTAGGGACCCACTTATAAGTGATTACATGCATACTCATGGGTCTTTGTGTGTTCCTAAGTGTTGAGCACGAGGGAATTCTGGTGGTACTCGTAGATGGGTTATGCTGCATAGGTTGCGGCCTTGGCTTAACTACTTGTGCCCGCAAGCAAGCCTTAGGCACCCAAATTTGTCTAGATTGTGGGCTTGCCTTCATCGACTTCTTGGGCACCCAAATAGATTTTACTTTAGCAGAAGAATTTCTGAAAGACTTCTTATTAGCGTCGTGTTGTTGGCTACTAATAAGAGGCTTTGCCCGTGTGGTTGACGGTGGTGCAACCGGTCGTTCGCCTTTCCGCACCCACATCTGGTTGAGTTTCTGGGGCATTCTGCTGCGCAGGTACTTTTGATCTCGGACATAGGTAGTACTCGGCTTCTTCTGCCTGTGATCCACCTTTGGTTGCTGCCTCCTTCTGACCTTTGGAAAAGAAGGGAGTTCCGTTGCATCCCTAACTCCTTTTTTGCAAATGTCATTCCTCTGCAACACAGGGTTTTGAACAAGAACAGCATGGTCATCTTCATGTGTACCCCTGGAAGGACCAGGAGTCTGTGCCTTTCCTAGTTCCTTGAGTGCTCCATTGTCTAATTCTACTGTAACTCGACTATGATTGACCCAAACCTGGAGAAGTCCACTTCTTAGGTTTAGATTGACTGCTTGGTCATAGATCCAATCCTGACCCAAGACTAGAGGTTCAGTGAGATCCTCATCTTGACACACCAGTACTTTAACTGTCATTGCCTCATCATGAATGTAAAGGGGAAGTTCCGCCTCGCCCATGCAAGGGGTTTCCACTCCTCCCAATCCTATAAGATATGCTTCCACAGGATTGACAATCAATTGTAATTCTTGGCAGTAAGACAATTTAACAGCACTAGTGGCTGCACCTGAGTCAATCAAGGCTCTTACGGTCCTTGCACTCTTTCCTTGTCCTATATCTAAGGTTACGAAAGGACGTCTATCAATTATCCTATGCGAGTTTGTTCCTGCGACTTCACACATGGCCATAGGAAATCCTTGGTCTGCATAGTCATTCGCTCCAGGCTGATCTCTACCTTGCCTTCGTAATTTCATCCTTCTGATGCGTTCTAAAGCTTCAGCTTGAGCTTCTTCTCGAACTCGCTTTTCTTCCTCTTTGCGTTTCTTAGCAGTGTTGAGTCGACTGAGCATTTCCTCCGTGAGGGGTTCCTGATACAACTTGACTCTGCAACCGCTAATATAATTTGGGAGAACATCACCCTCTAATGTGGCCAATTGTACTGCTCCGCTCGTGGAGATCCGATTGATGATCATAGGTCCGTAGCCTCTCTTTTCTAGCTTCCTCGCGTGTTGTTTTAGTGTATAGACTAAGACTAGATCTCCTGCTTTCAAGCCTTTATCCTTCACGTGGGCATCAAAGTATGCCTTCTGTCTCTTCTTGGCTGCATATATCCCTGCAGCGGCTCTCAGTCTTGTTTCTCCTAATCGTTCAAGGTCAAAGATCCTAGAGGAGAGCTCATGACCTGTCCATTCGTGCTCTCGTGCTACTCTCAATGTAGGGATCAAGAAGTCCAAGGGTAACACAGCGTTTTGACCGAATACCATCTGAAAGGGAGTGGCTTGGAGTACCGTTTTGTAGGCCACTCGGTATGCCCAAACAGCATGGTGTAGCTGTTTGTCCCAATCAGAGCGTTTAGTGTTCACTAATTTCGTCAGTACATTGCATAAAATCTTATTAGTGCTCTCAGCTTGACCATTAGCTTGAGGGTGATATGGGGCAGACTTCTTGTGTATTACCAAAAATTCTTGGAGTAGATTTTCAATAACTTCATTCAAGAAGTGAGTGCCTCTATCACTTACAAGCTCTATAGGTAGTCCATATCTCGTGAATACATTCTCAAACAAGAATTTGGCAGTTGTTTGAGCATCGTTCTTGGTTGTAGCTTTTACCTCTACCCACTTGGTGAGATAATCTGTTGCCACAATGATGTATTCCGCATGAGAACCCTTAGCTGGGGGATTAATAGGACCTACGAAGTCTATTCCCCACTTAGAGAATGCACGTCCACCCATCATAGGTTTCAGTGGCATCTCATCTTTGCGTATAGGATACTGAGTCCTTTGACAGACATCACACCGTTTCACATAGGTATGTGCATCCATGTGAAGGGTAGGCCACCAGAAGCCCGCAAATAGTATCGCCTTGATTACCCGATCTGGTCCAAAGTGTCCTCCTGCTACACCTTGGTGAGCAGTTTCCAAGATCTTCAGATATTCACTTTCGTGGACACATAGTCTCAGGTAACCATCTTTACCGCGCTTATATAGATTATTACCGATGAGTGAGTAATCCTGGGCTTCTTGTTCTAAACTCCTTTTCCTAGCTAGAGTCATGTCTGGAGGGAATGTGTTTGTTCTCAAGAATGATACTAGAGGTTCACTCCAATCTGGCACAATGGATACTTGATAAAGAGTGGCATGTTCCACTGGTGGTTTAGTGCAACAGATTGGGCATTCCTTGCACAACTTTTGGACATCAGCTTCCATAGTTGGCCAATGCACTCCGAATCTCTTTAGAGTCTGCAAAGTTCTTTGCTTTGAATGGTGTTGCTCTAACGCACCTACATGTGCTAATTGCAACCATTTAGCGTACTCATCTTCTTCTACGCAACAAGCCAAGATCCCTTGATCTGTGTGCTTGTACATGCTTCCTGCCATGATATGGTACTTTTGGGCTTTTACGATCTCTCTATTCCGTGTGTTCACCACTGGATGATTAGGCCCGTATGTCAATACTGGTACTATTGGCTTGGCCCACTGCGGCACCACTTCCAAATTAAACAAGTAAGCATCAGGAAGGTCATCTGACACTCCTTGTGGGGCTTCTCCCGATGTGAGCCTAGAGAGATGATCTGCTCTCAAGTGGGTTCTACCTTTTCTTACCACAACCTCAAAATCATATTCCATTAGCAGGAGAAACCATCTTACTAATCTTCCCGTATTGCATGGCTTGTTTACTAAGTACAACAATGCCTGATGGTCTGTAAAAAATTTAAACTTATTTGCAAGCAAATAATGTCTAAACTTTTTAACTGCATATACCATGCCTAATCCTTCTCGTTCAGTAGTGGTATAATTTCGTTCAGCCGCATTCAATTGTCTACTGGCATAGGCGATTGGAAGATCCATATTACCTTCACCAGTAGGTTGTGCCAGCACACATCCAATAGCATAATTGGATGCATCCACATGAACATGGAATGGCTTATTCCAATCTGGTGTGGTCAAGATTGGTGCTGAACATAATCTTCGTTTAAGCTCTTGGAAGGAATTCTCACATTCATCCGTCCACTCAAAGTTTGTCAGAAGTCCGTACATGGGCTTTGCAATGACAGCATACATGTGGATGAAACGTCTGTAATACCCACAATGCCCCATGAAAGCTTGTACTTCCTTGACATTCTTTGGCCTAGGTAGCTCTGCTATGGCTCTCACTTTTTCTTCATCGGTAGATATGCCATTCTTTGACACTATGTGTCCTAGAATCTTGCCTTGCCTGACCATAAAAACGCACTTTTCTGGGTTTAGGCAGACTTGATATTCTCTACATTTGTCAAAGATTTGTCTGAGTTCAGGAATATGGGTTTGCCTAACGTTGGAATGAGCACAAAGATCATCAACATAGACTTCTAAACTCTTCCTTAGGAACTCCTTAAACACATGGCACATCAGCCTCTGGAAGGTAGCTGGTGCATTGGTAAGCCCAAATGGCATTACTCTAAAAGCAAAAATGCCCCATTCTGTGGCAAAGGCTGTCTTATGCTGATCCTCTGGAGCTATGGCTACTTGATTGTAGCCAGAAAATCCATCAAGGAAGCTGTACACTTCCTTGCCTGCCACTCTTTCTAAGAGATGCTCTGTGATGGGAAGCGGATAGTTATCTCGAATTGTGGCGGCATTAACCTTTTTCAAGTTAATGCACACACGCAGTTTGCCATTCTTCTTGGGCACCACTACGATAGGGGATACCCATTCAGTGTGCTCAATTTCATAGATAAATCCAGCTTCGACCAATCTATCTATCTCTTCCTTGATCTTAGCAGCATAGTTATCGTTATATGTATATGGCTTTTGCTTAGAGGGTTTAGCATCTGAGGTCATGGGAATGGTGTGTGAGCATATATCAGGGTCAACACCTTTCAAATCCTTGTAACTCCAAGCGAATACATCTCTGTATTCTCTTAGCAAGGCAACCAATTCGTGTTCTTCTTCCGCTGTTAGGTCATGACCTATGTACGTACATCTCTCCTCTCCTTCTTCTATGGCCACTACTATTTTCTTAGTAGTTTCTTTGTTATCATAGGCCTCTCCTGATTGTGCCTCTCGTTTAGGCATTCTTATCATGACTCTCCTGTCATCTATCTCATACTTCTTAAAATTTTCGGGGACCTCAAACAAAGATTCTTCCTCTTCTGGTGAGGCTTCTCTCTTCTTTCGTTTCTTTCCTTCTTCCTTCGGGGTCACATGTGTTGCTAATCTTACATTAGTTGTAACCTCTCCATGCCTCTGGGGTTGAAATTCTACTTCATGGAAGTATTCTTCATCTGATGCAAATGGTGGGTCCATAATGATTGATTCTAGATCGGAGTCACTTGCATCCTCAAATGCATCAGGGCTAGGTTCGCATTCTTCTAGAACTGCCTCTCCCATGATTGGCTCTATGGAGAAGACTGAAATATCATAACCATCCTCATCACAGTGAGGTGTCCATTGTTCTTCGTTGATGGCTACGTCCATTGTTGCTAAGATTTCTGCCCAACCGTGAGGTTCAAATTCTTCGTCTGGAAAAACTACAGGTGCATAGGCTGGGTCTTGGATTGATCTATGGGTTTCTTTCGCACCTACCTCTCTGGCTTTCTCTCTTTTCTCTTCTTCTACTGCTACCTTGCACATCCATAAGTGAGTGTCTTCATGCATCCATGAGGATCCAGATTCTAGGGAATGCACAGATTCTGTATCATCTTTGGCTCTATGGATGGGATTCCACTGGATAGGAGGGACATCTCTATGAGAATAGTCCTTGAGATTGACTTTGGTTGTAACGCCCAAGTGTTGCAAATACAAGGAGTTGGTTCCCCAATCCTGTACCACTTGCAACTGTCGCATAAATGGTCTTCCTAAAATCATCTCATAAGCATGATTTTTGCTGAAGTCACATATAGCAAAGCTATGCTCAAACTCAACACCACAAGTGGTGAGAGTTATCCCTTCCAGCAATCCTAAGGGTCTCTCAATATGACCATCGGCCATCTGCAATTTCATTCTTGTTGGCCTGAGTGCTGGCTTGCCCCAACGCTTCCAAAGGGAAGTAGTGGCAATTGCAACTCCTGCACCTGAGTCTAAAATTGCCTTGGTGGTGTACTCTTGGTAGGTGATGGGAAGATAGGTGTTCCCTTCTTCGCCTTCACACATATCCCCTATCTTATCCAAGGGAATTTCTGGCACTGTCCTATGGGATCCTACCTGGGAACGAGGTTTTGCTATCTCTGGCACTTGTTTGGCTACATGTTTCCATAATTCAGGTCTAACCTTGAGTAGCTCTTCTAACTTGAGATTACACTGCACATTAGTGTTCTTCACTACCTCTGTGTTCCTAGGAATGACTGAGTCGTCGTTCCTTACCATGACTGTGGGTGCTCTCATACATGTGGACTTTGCTTCCCATGGGCCTGTGAAGTGGGGTAGCTCTTGTATGGAATTAGACTCAAAGTCTAATCTCTCGTGAGACTGAACACTCTCATGCTCCCCGTAAATAGATGGGATGTCTTGTGGGAATTGGTCGTGTGCATCGTCCACAAGTTCAAAAGGAGGGGCGACCTCGCTTTCGTTATCCCATTTGTCTTCTTGAATCTCTCGTAGGAAGTCTGGTGCAAACCGATTCATAGAAGAAGAAGTGTCTGGCTCCGTAGAATTGGGCGCATAAGCAACCTGTGAAGGAGGGCTGATTCTATTGTTGACTCTCTCCTCGTTCTCGCAAATGGCTGGAGCACAAGCTTCTTGGGGAGGATTACTTATTCTATTACTTTTCCGAACAGGCTCACACATTCCCTGAGAAGGAATGTAGGCAACCTGTGGAGGTACTTGAGCTTTCGAGGGAGGCTCATCTGCCTTTTGGGGGGGAAGATAAGCTTCTTGAGGAGGCCCACAGGCTTCCTGAGGAGGCTGGCTTACCCGTTCTCTTGCCCTTTCCTTTCTTTGAGGGGTAGGTTCCTTTTCTGGCTGTGCTATTGGCCTCTCTATTCTTTCTAAGGAGGGGAAGTTGTCCGGTTTAGGGGCATTGGCCACATACACTTCTGATTGGGAATGATTCCTGTTTTTGCTTGCTTCTTCTTGGTCTTGATTTTTTTCTTCCTTGTCAGATCTTGCAATTATCCTCTCTAACTTCTCTAGGAATCCATCCAAGTGTAATTGCGTTTTGGCTGAGCCTGAGTAATTGAAAAGGCGACTGGCTTCAAACATAGTCTGAGCCAATGCGACCATTTTCGCGCATAGTTTGGTTCTTTCTATCTCTAGGTCAGCTCTAGGATAGCACTTGTCATGATCCGTGATGTTTGGCCCTTCTTGGATTCTGGCCTGATATGCCTTAAGCATCATGTCTATGTCTTCGGGAGTGGGATCAGCTAATACTGATCCTGTTTGGGGTGGTGGGTGGGTTGCGTGGGCTGTCTTAGAGGGTGAAGGGATGGAGGGTGATGGGGATGGTAGCGGTGGGAATGTGTGAGAGTGCGGTTGAGACGTGATCTCTATGATTTTAGCCTTGGTTTCTCGTAGACTTTCCTCAAGTTCACTCATCTTCTTTGCCCATTGCCTTTTCATGCGTTCGCGGCTATCTTTCCAAGCTCTTGTTCTCTTTTTATTTTGGCTCTCAGTATCGCTAGCATCTAGGCTCTTTTCCTGGCCTACCCCTTGGTTTTGCTGCAATGCATGAGCAATAGTGACTACCTGCACTGGTGCAGTGGAAGTGACGCTTCCTGAGGAGTCTACCACTAACCCAACAACGTTGATAGGGGTGATTTTTGGCATGCTATTGGGGTTCTTTGGGCAATCTCGTAAGAGATGCTCTTTTCCGCAATCTTGGCAGAAGCCTTGGATCGTCACCGACTGGGTTTGCGTAGGTGGAGGCAAGGGACAATCACGAATGAGGTGATCTCCTTGGCATCTGTAGCACGGTCCTCTAGGAAATGGTGGTCGTACTTGCCTAGGTTGAGGTCTAGGGTTGGGGTTTGTATACATGATGTTCGTGTAATCTGACTCCCAACTAGGTTCGTTCGACTCTTCACCATAGTAGGACTCTCCATGTTCTGGGGACTGCATGTAGTAAGCCTGGGGGCTATCCACATGGGTAGCATCAAAGCTATGGTCACTTGGGTCATTTTCTGAGATCAATGGGGTTACTGGAACTATGGCCCTATTCAGGTTTTCTTCTGCAACAGCATACTTTACTGGAATCACATTAGAGGGGTTTGGAGGCTGTTGAGCTAGCACCGGTTGGGGTCTCTGTTGGGCCTGATATTGTGGTTGGTAGGTTTGTTGGGGCCTAGCATATTGTGGTGGTGGATTTTGGTTTTGGTATCTGCCTTGTTGGTAGGGCTGCGGGTAGGGTTGCCTAACTGCCTGCTTGTTGTATGGGCAATCTTGTGCGGTGTGATTGGTGTATCTCCGTTCTATGGTGCAGTACTGGCTACTAGGGTTTACTTGGGGTTGAGCCATAATGGGACAGACGTTCGCCATATGGTCACCACCGCATGTATAGCACCTTTTCACAGGGGCAAACCTTGGGATTTGTTTGCTAGTTACACCTAGTTTCTGAGCTACTTTTTCGGCCAGTTCTTCAATTGATGTGGCTTGTGTGGAAGATTGACTAGATGCACTATCTGAATCTTTGTAAATTTTGGACAACTCTAGCTCTTCTCCTAGGTTATCTTCAATGTCAATGCACATACGTACACATTCTTCTATAGTCCTAGGGTCTTTCAGATACACATAGGATCTCAATTTTGGGCTCAGCAATCCGTCAAGAAATAAGGCTACTTGTTTAGCAGATGTGGGTAGCTCCGAAATAGGGCACCTTTCAAGATATTGTCTAAATCTTCTTCCTGCAAGTCTCACAGTCTCTTGAGGGGTTTGCTTGAAGCTGTGAATCAGTGAGGAGGTGTTGTGTCTTATGCCGCTCTTAGAGAACTCTATAATGAATGCCTCTAGGAGTTGATCTATGCTCCTGAACTGGCGTTCATCTAATGGCTGAAACCACGTAAGTGCTGTGTTCCTAAGGGTTAGACCGAAGGCATTGTACTGCGTGAACAGATCCTCCACTTGTTCAGCTCTCAAGACTTGCTTGAACTCTGCCACATGATCATAGGGATCTCCTGTGCCGTCAAAGTAATTCTTCATGGACTTAACTAGCTGGGTGGGTCTCAAAGTTCTTGTGTGCTCTCTAGGCCTCGGCAGAGGGAATCCATCTACATTTCTTTGGTTCCTGTGGGCTCTATGCATCTCAGGTTCTACCCTATTCGTCTCCGTTCTCGTTCTTTCTCTGCCCACTGGATTGGCAAAACTTACCTCTGGTCTATCTTTACTTCTGTCTCTTTGCATACCATGAGCCTGGGATGTTCCAGCTCCAGGGTGACCATAGGCTACATTTGATCTTGGTTGGGGGAAAATGAATTCGCCCTTCCAAGTGTAAGCATGCCTATCATTTTCTGTCACCACAAAGATCCGTTCTGAAGCATGATCTAAGTAGGTCACTCTGCCTGGGCTATCCGGATCCTTAAACTCATAGATCATGATATTTCCTATGTCTGTTGGCTGATTAGACTTATACCTCCAAAAGGCTTCATCAGTTTCTCGATTAAGGAGCAACTCTATGCTCTTGTTGTCTTGAGGGACCCATTCAGGCGTGATAATCCTAGTGAGAACTGATTTACCTCGAGGGGTTCTAGGTTCCGCACCCATGTTCCCTTGTTCCAGGTCACCTAAGTCCGCTTCTGAGATTACATTCCCAAAGTCATCTGTCCTATCAGGATGACTAGTGACTACATATATAGTTCCTTCTTTGTCCAGGTATGCACCATTTTCAAACTTGACAGCTGGGTGTTCTAGTCCAATGGATTGATCAGGGTTTTTAATCTGGACCACAGATCTTCCTAAGCCGTCCTCATAGATGCTAGCACCTAATCGGTTGGTCCTCAGGTACTCCAACTGTGTTTTGTAAGGGCCTTCTACCCTGTACAAGTAGGGCACTCCTGAACTTCCCGTAGGGTTGTCCATGCCTTGAGACATCTCTGACTCACTGGTCTCAGAGCGAGGGTAGTTCGAGTGGTGGCTCAACTGCTGGGCCCAGGACCTAGCAGTGTGGTTGACACTAGCCTCTGAAGACCTAAGGCTTTGTCTCTCTCTTACTAGGTGTCGTCCTGATCTAAGGTTCATATGCCCAACTGATTAGCCCAAATTTTTGCCCAGAGTACAACCTCGTTGCCGATCAATTGGTACCAGTCACTTGATTCTTTTTAGTTATTCCTCGTGTTTAAAGTCTTGTCTGCTATTACGTCGTCAGGAATACTTGAATGTTCTTCGTACTTTCAGGTTGATCGTTCCACGTTAGGTTCTTTCCTTTATGTTGTTGACAGTACAGAGATTAAGTTTTTAGCTTGAACTTGAGTTTTTAGGTAGTCTTCAACTTGATAGTGGCCTATCGTCGCCCTGACTTACTCCTACTTCTAATCGCTCTTAGCCTAGAAGGCCTATTCAGGAAAAATGGGAATTACACAAGATTTTGAGACACTTCTTTGTGTCCCAATGTTTTGTGTTTTGGATCGTTCACATACTATAACATGTTATTATCTCTTGATTAGAGTATATTAAATTGACATTTTAATATTAAGAATCATTGTATTATAAATTGAGTTTGAGGGTTTGCCTCAAACTCAAGAAGTTAACATAGTAAGTAATATAAATGGGACTTGAATAATTCCCAAATTTCTTGAATAGGCTTTCTAGGCTAGGAATTGACGAAGAGGAGTTGAGAATATTCCGACCTTTCTTGCCGAACCTTGCTCTTTAGTGCTCGAGAAGTTGATTCTCAAGCGTGTGCCACACCCTTGCTTGGATACTCTCAATTGCTTCTCGATAGGCCTGCATAAATCCCAAGATTAGCTCCAAGTAGACCTTTCAATTGACAGACAATTTATTTCAGACACTTTTTTAATGACCCTTGTTCCCCCTTTTGCATTGTTAGAAATTTACTCTAGAGCTCCCTTGGTGTTCCTACCCCTCAGTGTGTCAACTTCCAAATATCCTATCTGAAAATCAACGTGTTATTCTTATAAAAAACAGTTGAGGGCGTGTAGTATATGTCACGAGCTTTCCGACAAGCCCTAGAGCTCAGAAAATGGATTTCGTATGAAAGTTATGACCGTTCAGGGTTTAGGGGGTTAACTAGACAAACAGAACCTTTCGGGGGTTTTAATGCATTTTCTAAGGCCTTTGTAAGTAGATGAGTACATGAAAGTGCAAATATGCCCAAAATTTAGCCTAAATTTCCAAAAATTCACTCCTTAATTTTTGCCGAAAATGCCTGTCTATCGCGATAGACGGTGTCTGTCGCGATAGACAGTGTCTATCGTGGATTTCTGTCTGTCGCGATAGACGGTGTCTGTCGCGATAGACGGTATCTGTCGCGGATTTCTGTCTGTCGCGATAGACGGTATCTGTCGCGGATTTCTGTCTGTCGCGATAGACGGTGTCTGTCGCGATAGACAGTGTCTATCGTGGATTTCTGTCTGTCGCGATAGACGGTGTCTGTCGCGATAGACGCTATCTGTCGTGAAATTCTGTCTGTCGCGATAGACGGTGTCTGTCGCGATAGACGGTATCTGTCGCGGATTTCTGTCTGTCGCGATAGACGGTGTCTGTCGCGATAGACGGTATCTGTCGCGGATTTCTATCTGTCGCGATAGACGGTGTCTGTCGCGATAGACGGTATCTGTCGCGGATTTCTGTCTGTCGCGATAGACGGTGTCTGTCGCGATAGACGGTATCTGTCGCGGATTTCTATCTGTCGCGATAGACGGTGTCTGTCGCGATAGACGGTGTCTGTCGCGATAGACAGTGTCTGTCGCGATAGACTGAAAAAATGCAAATTTTTGGAAAACTTCTAGTGTTCTAGAGTGCCCTCAAGGTGTAGGTTACAGTGATAAACATGCATTCACAAAATGTTAAGATTTTCTATCTGTCGCGATAGACAGAGGCTGTCGTCCCGGGACCTGTGCAGAGCCTGTCGTACCTGCGCACACTGCTGGGGATGATGGTACAGCAAAAAACCTGCAAAATAGCTCAGAAAACATGCAAAAACAGCACATGCAAGTTCGCTCTCTCGCTCTCTCTCACAAGTGAAATGAGGGAAATGAAGTGGAGGTGGGGATATAGTCAAAAACTGAAATTTTCGCGATGATGGAGATGGACGTGGGAGATGGTGATGATGATGATGGTGAAGAAAGTAAAAGAAATTCGATGAGAGTGAAGAAAATACCTACAACTCCAACGCGTCAACTCTACGTCTTACCATCACACGCTCGTCCTCAAAGCTCGATCCCCGGCAACGGCGCCAAAATTTGGTGTAGCTCAATGATGAGTAGCACCTCCTTTAATGTCAATCCGGGAAGACGTGAGGATGGTATGAAGACCTCGAGCAAGTGGCGGCACAAGTGCGTGAGTGAGAAGCACACAAACATGCACACACATACACACACACGCGCACACACGGCAAGACAAAGAGAGAGGATCAAGGAGTTCTTTAGATTACTTTCAAAAGCTCTTACAAGTTCGTTTCAATTACAATCTACCCCCAAAAATGAGCTCTCTAGCTCTTTTTATAGTTTTTGACTAGCTTTTGGCCCTGTCCAGACCTAGTGTCCGGCCTAGTTAAAAATTAGGTTCCAGGGCTTATTTGAGGGCTCAAACGAAGTCTAAAAATTATGAAATTTGGTATGATGGTACTTCTAATACTCCTCAAGCTCGAGGACTCCTTGGCTTGCACAAAATGGAGTCTAATCTACCAAAAACGGGATTTACAATGTTTGTGTAGTGATTAAAATCACTTGGGTTGTACATAATCTATGGGAAAAAATGATCTGGCCTTGTTGCCGTATTGTGCATGACTCCTTTGTTGCTTTGTATGCCAACACTAAGCACATTGAGGTGCATTATCATTATGTCAGGGAGAGGTTCTCTGCTCAGGAGATCAGCTTGTCATATGTGCCCACGCAAGAGAACATTGCAGACCTTTTCACGAAGGCTCTACCTATGGAGAAGTTTGAAGCAGGGGGGATTTGTTGATATATTTAGGTAGTGATGTGTGTGAACACTCTAGGACCATCGGGGCACTTTTTTCCCTCTTAAGGAGGTTTTTTTCACCCATCTTGTATATACGTATATTGCCCTAATGGGCTACTTATCTTTGTACATCTCTAGTAATACATTATGTATTGTGTGTTGTGCTCCAAGCTTCTTCTTCTTTCTTGTGTTGTTCGCATGCTTCCGCAAACGTCTAACTCCAACAAGTGTGCATGGTGGCTACATGTCAAACTAAAGTACTCTAGAAGCTTTCTAATCTTGGAGCAAGATGATAAATAGGATGGGAGGAGAGTAGCACACATGCCATTTTCAAGTCTTTTATGAGAAAAGTCTCACTTTTGGTATCAGAGCTCATTTGATCTTGGGCATGTGGAGCTCCAACATAGAGAGAGAGAGAGGAGGGATTCTTATACTATTCTTGAGAAAGACGGAGCTACGCGGTATATTTTGAAACTTCTTCTTCTTCTTCTTCACGGAGTTGTGGATTTGAAGAGCTATGGAGCTCGTGGTCAAGGGCAAAGAAAAAAGGAGGCTTTATAGGCCCCTCAAGGATCTGAAGAGCTCCCAAAGGAGCCCTTGTGCATGCACCATCAGCTAGAAGGAGTCACCCCAATAGCCCCAAGGCTACGAGGAGTGTCCACACACCACACATGTGCGTGAGGATTGGGGAAGCCTTCTTCCTTCTCTCCTCCCTTAATGTTGAAGAAGTAAGTGATGATGCCCATTTTATAGGCCATTTTTGAGCAGGTAGAAGAATATATGGGATTAGAAGATGGCACGTGCACATCTCTAAGTTCTTTTCCCAATCCATGCCTCCTTTTGGAGTCAAAAAACTAGTTTGACCTCCCCTCTATTGAAGGTTTTGAGATACCTACCTTCACAAAAAGGATCATAACTTCCTCTACACTCACCCAAATTGGATTATTTAACTTGCTATAGAAAGTAGAATCCAAGCGCTTTCAAGTATGTGGGTGACGGCTATGACTTGTTAACTTCAAACCACTTTTCTAGAGCATTTAATTCTCTTCATATTTCTTCAAGGAGAGATGTTGCCCATCCACCTAGCTCCATTTTTTTGGTCAAAACTTTCCTATGGACATTCAAGTCAAGATATTCAAATTGCTGTAGATACTAATCTACACAAACTTTCTTTTGAATCATTATATGCTCTATCTTGACCATTTTAAGCCATCTTTGCACAAGCGTTTAGATGGTTCCTGATTGGCAAGAAACTTGAGTGACTTGAGTGTCCAATTATAATAATTAGGATTTCCTAATCATATTTTGAGCCATTTGCGATAGAAATGCATTACTTCTTATAACTTTGCATCATATTTTTGCTCACAAGTACATTTTTTTGGATACTTTTTGCATCAAAGTTTATAATCTTGCATTGTTTTCTATTCCAATTTTATGAAACTAACATTGGCATGTGCATCAGAGTTAGTTTTGATATGCATTCATCTATACGCATGACGTTACACTAACTTATGTGGATTCATAAAAGCATGCACAGGTCTTGTTTGTGTGTTTCAAGATCTTTTTTTAGGTATTGGAGCAAAGTGCCCAACAACACATATTGGAAAAGTTTCTTTTTGTTTGTAGGTTTCTAGAGTAAAGAAAGTGGTTTTCCCACTACTAGGTTGATGCCTATCATTTTATCATGGTTATGATTTTTTTTTTCATCTTCATTTTCCTAGAGAAATGTTGTCGAAATTTTTGTAGCCACATGGTATTATATGCCATGAGAAAACTAGAGAGATATTGTGTTGTAAGAGAGAGGAAATCTCATGTGTGCAACATAATTAACAACATGCAAATTAATTCAAGTAGAGAAGAAGATGCATGAGTGGATGCATGCATACATAGATGGTATGATTTCTAGAAAGATGAAGTGCATGATGCATTTTTTTATCTATAGAAGACCATTTTATCTATCACCAAGATGAGTTAAGGTAAGCATAAAGTAGATGGTAAAAGTACGATGAGTAGGATAAGATTCCTTTAGAAAGTAAATGACAAAGATATATGATCTTTTTAATTTATATTGGGAATGTTTGGAGGATGGAGTCCTCAGAGTAACCAAGATTTCCTCCAAGCTAACTTTTAGTTGAAGTAGCTAGATACTAAAAGCTATGTCTAAGAGAGACCAAAAGAATGATTGATGGCAAATAAATAATTATCTTGAAAGATGGCATAACAATTCCTAATGTAAGATTCTATACTTTAGATAGTTTCCAGAGTACAAGAATAACAGACTAAGTGTGTGTGTGTGTCTAGTTTTTTGACACACAAGAAACTAATAAAACTCTAAAATTAGATTACAAGATGTAAACTGGGATTTTCTAAGTTAAAGAGACAAAAGTAAAATGAATTAAAAAAATGTTAATTTTCCATAAAGGGTTGCAAGTGACAACCTTGGAAAGGCTCTAGAACACTTTAAGTAAGGATGAGGTAAAGTAAAAAAGTATCATAGATAAAGTAGAAGTTTACCCATTGCCAAAATTATTCTTGATGTGAAAGAAAGAGCAATAGTGCTCATAGTTGTTCTTTCAAGACATTATAAGAACTTATCGGTTGATTCAAACATACTCTTATGTTTGGAGCAATGGATAAAACAAGGCCAAAGTAATGTCAGAGTTTATAAAGAAAAATAAAGTCAAGAGGAATAAGTCCTAAGATCTTGTAATGAGGTGAATCAATAGATCTTAGAGAGGACCTTAAGATACCTATAGACTAAGAATTTGGGGTAAGTTCTTAGGATCCTATGAGTCAAGGAGATCTTAGAAAGAACTCTAGAGCACCCAAAAGATATATAGCATTTAATGATTAAGATGAATGACTAGTAGCATTCTGATCAAAGAAATGTATAAGCTTGTGGATATCTAGTAGATATCACATGTACAGTATCATTGAATGGAATTCTTAGATCAAAGAAAATTAATTCAAGCGAAAGACCAAGAGAGGTCTTAAGGAAATGGCAAGTGTTGCCAAGGTCATTAGAATAAGGAACTTAGTAGTTTCACAACTAAGAGTTTAGGACTTCTATAAAAATTTTAAAGCAATATATCTAGAAAGAGATGAGATTTTTTTAATAAAAGGAATTTCCCTTTTGCAAAAAAGAAAAATTGAGATAAGGGCTAGTTTTACCAAGGTCTCATGAGTTAGAAACTTAGAGGTAAGATGTCTCAATGTATTTTGAAACCTTAGAAGAGAACTCTAAGAATGCCTAAAAGTATAGAATGCTTGCAAATTAAGTATCTAGTTCATAGGTAGTTACCATAACTACATAGTTACGAGTTCTAGTGCACATTTCTATGTGTATAGAAAAAAGGAGTTCATTTCACAAGAAGTACTTCAAATTTGTGGAATAAAAGGGCAAATCAAGTTTGATTAGAATGCCATAGTCGGAAACTAGTGATAAGAAATTCATATGAGAAGTTCCTAGATCTAGAAGTTGAGACATGGACTTCAGAGTTACTAGCTTTATAGAAGGAATCATATCTTGATTCCATAGTGGTTTAATACGGGCACATTGGGGTAGTTCCATCTATCTCTATACCTAAGAATAAATAGAGATTTTAGGTGGATGCATCTTCATTAAGAAAGCAAGGCAAGTTTGTAGGCCAAGAACTCAAGAGAGGATGGCCAAGATACACAGAAAGGCAAGGTTTGTAGAAAGCAAACAAGGAAAGTCTGTAGGTCAAATAATCAAGAGAGAATGGCCAAGGTTAAATAGCAAGGCAAGGTTTGCAAAGAGAAAACAAGGCAAGGCTATAGTCTAAATCCCTAGTAGGGAGGGACAAGGTTAAATAGCAAGGCACGGTTTGCATTAAGCGGACAAGGCAAGGTTGTAGTAAAGATTCTCAATAAAATGTGACTACACAACACTCACAGACAAACATTCCAAATGTTATCCAAAGGCATCATGTAGGAGAATTGTTAAATGTCAAAGATTACGGGAACTTTCAAGTTGAGTGGCATTTGAGTGGAGACCTAAAGACGCTCAAATGCATGTTTGGTATAAGTGGGGGAGCGAATTCTAAATACCCTTGCTTGTATTGCATGCAAAGCCCATGCACAAATGGATGGATTGCTAGAGCTGAGGCTGAAGAGGCTCCTCCCAGACAAAATGTTATTCTTCATAACTACTCATCTTCTTCAATGATTTGGGATCCCATACTTCCAATAGCATTGACAAATGTACACATATGTGCACTACATGCAGAGTTAAGAATCATTGACAAGTTGGTCCGTCTTCACTTGGATTATGCATATTCTATCAAGCCTACAACTCTTGCAGATGAGTGCATAAAAAAATGTGAATGTCTTCTTTCACAAATGGGATTTCATGGTGGTGATGTTCATCTAAGAAAAGATCCAAAGCTTTCACAAAATACAGGTGATGTACTACAGGATGTCTCAATGGGAGGTGCAAAAGCAAGGAGATTCTTCAGCAACCATGATGACAAGCAACTAAATGCCATGTGGAATTGTTGGAAAAAATTTTGTGAGGTCACGACTAATGTAAAAAGCAAACCAGAAATAGCAAAAAAGAGAACGGAGGTGTGGGTCCAACTAGATAATCTTTTTAAGATCATGAGGTAGCAGGTAACATCAAAAATTTATGTGACGGATTTCAGAAAGGCGACCACAGAGCTTATAGAAACCATCATAGAGGCATGGGGGGCCAAAGACATAACATACTACTTGGTGAATTCCAAAGATATTTTATTCAATTTATTTATTTTTAATTGAAATAAAGATCTAATGAGCTTCTTCTGCTCTTCTAGCATATTCTTCTTGTGCATGGTGCATTCTTTGCAGAAAAAGAACCACTTGCCATATGGAACACCCAAGGCATGGAAAAATCTCATTATCAAGCAAGGACAAGCTTCTTTAGGTGTACAAGGAAAGGAGGAGGAGTAACAAAGAGCAATGCCTTCAGAGAGCTTTTTGATTGGTTCTTTAGAAGACAATTACAAAGGACCTCATGCCAAATATAATCAGAAGAATATGACTATCACCAGAAAAAATCATCATGTATCAATATCACAAAATGAAAAAGACTACATTTCAAACAGAGCTTTAATATTTGCAATGTCTTTTATTTCTTTGAGAAATAAAGATGTCATGTATGTACATTTCATGATGTATTAAGCTTTGAAAAGAAATATGTCTATTACCATCATATGACTTTGACTAGAGAACAGATCATGGATCAATAACAATTAATATTAAGACATGGATCAGTTACACCAAAAAAAATTGCAATGTCTTATATCACATTGGGCAATTTCTGTATATGTACATTTGTTGAGAAATAGAATTTGAAAAAATGAAGTCATTCCTTGAGCCTCTTTAAAGAGCTTGGCTCTGACAAATCGCCTCTATATCTGAGGAACTCTTTTCTCCTGTATCCAGCAATGCTTTTTAAATTTGACACCCCTGCAGCCATTGCGTAGCTTGAATAACAAAGAAAGTACCCTGCCCTTGAAGCATTGAGTCCTGGGGCATATCCAAAAATTCTGAATTGCTCTTTCAAGCAGCAAAACTCTAAAAGCATTAAAGGGTATTGGAGTAAAACCCATGTATTTTGATAGAGTCCTCAAGGAGAACAATGCAAAGTCTGGCTCCTCACTATAGTGCTTGTGAATAACACAAAAAGTGTCTGGGTTCAAGTTTGGAAGATAGTGGATAATTGAATGAATATCCACCTTTGCTTTTCCTTTCTCTTCTATGGCTTTTCTTGTTCCCTTGCCCCTGCCAAGGTAATTGTCTTCATCCCATATAGTTAACTGTGGTAAAAATAAAAAACAAGGTCAGATGAAGTGCAAGCACACTTAAGAAGTCATGAAAAGTAACTTGAAACAATTAGACATAAAACAAGAGACACGACTGATGCAAGCGATTAGGGTCTTTAGAGAAATTTAGATGGTTGTTATCGCTTGCATCGATCGTCATCAATATCTCTTTGCAAACTACCTAGAAACATGTTATATTTGCTGAAGGAGGTGAATTCTTACAAAGCCAGATATCTATTATCAATGTTGCATGCAACTCCTACACACGACCGATACAAGTGATAAGGCCCAACGGAAAATATCTGATGGGCCTTATCGCTTGCATCGGTCGTGATTGATTTCTGACACTTCAAACGGAGATCTTGGACAAATCCGATACAAGCTAGAGATGTTGCATCGGTCCCATCTCATATCCTAAGCCTAAAATTCTTGAGAATATATTTAACTGTATACCTTGATGTCATCTTCCTCAAGTCCAAACACGACCGATGCAAGGGATAAGGCCCAATGGAAAATATCCGATGGGCCTCATCGCTTGCATCGGTCGTGATCGATTTCTCACAGTTTAAATGGAGACCTTGGAGAAAACCGATACATACTAAAGATGTTGCATTGGTCGCATCTCATTTCCTAAGCCTAAAAATCATGAGAATATATTTTACTACATACCTTGACCTCATCTTCCTCTTCAAGTCCAAACACGACCGATGCAAGTGATAAGGCCCAACGAAAAATATCCGATGGGCCTTATCGCTTGCATCGGTCGTGGTCGATTTCTCACTAAAAATGAAGATCTTGGACAAAACCTTAAATTCATAAGAATATATTAAACAACATACCTTGACCTCATCTTCCTCCTCGATGAGCTCTTTTGAGTCAATACAAATTGTTCCTTTGTCCTCAGCAACATCCAAGAATGAATAGCCACGCCCAAACAAGTATATTCCAAGTTGCTTCTGATGCTCATCAAACTCTTCATCAACAAGTGTTGGCTTCTCTGAGATAGCTTTCTCAAAGCATTTTGAAAGAGCTTGTGATGAATCTTTGAATTCTTCATTTGACAAATCCAAATCAAGACGCAAAAATTCTTCTTTTCTTTCTCCTTTCTTATTGATGAATCTCCTTGCAACTTCTTCTGACTCAGCTATAGCTGCAAGGCAGTAGTCCTCCCTAAGATTGAAAAGTTCCTCAATGTAAAATAGAGGTATAAACTCTTTTTCAGAGAAAAAGTAAAAAAGTAGATTTCACTTTTAAAGTAGAGACTGCAATAAGGGAACCAACTGAAGAAGTTCAAGCGGCCACATCAAAACCTTTGACCTGCTCTTCTTTTGCTTGGAGATTGATCTCCTCAACAATCTCCATGACACCTTTCATAGTTTTTGAGCTTCCCTCAAGTGTCAGCTCTAAGAAAGGCGCGTCTTCAACATGAACACTTTCCTCCTTTTCAATTGAGATGTGATCAACCCATATCAAGAAAGCAATGTTTAAAGGGAGCAAGCAGTAGTCCTTTTCATGCTCTGGGCATAAATCAAGCTTCCCTGGCAAAGGGGATATCCTTTTGCATTTTCTTGTGATTTTTGCCCTATCTATTGGATCCTTCCCAAAGATGTGAGGATGGACATAGGTTTTCTGAGAAATAGAAAGGATTTTTCCAATGATCAACCCCAAGAAGTTCTCCCACTCATCCTTAAGAAAACTTTTTGATTTCTCTAGGAGTTTTTCAAAATCAATTTTGGGGTTGAATATCGTCATTGCATCAGGAAAGTAATCTATAGTTAAACCCTCTTGAACCATGAAATCAAGAAGTTTCTCTAATGGAGAGACACTAAGGATCTCATTCATTCCCTCCATCTTAGCTGCAGCTTCTCCTGTATGTTTGTGAGGAGAACACAACCGATGCAAGCAACTAAAGCGAGCCAACGTAGGTCAAATGGGGAAAATCATTTGTATCGATCGTGTTGGGGATGAAAGAAAAATATGCACATAAATGAGACAAATTCTCTGAAGGTTCAAAATTTGAATTTGTGAAGGAAGTTGCTATTTATAGGCGAGGAGGGAGAAAGTAATGATCGAATGATGTGGACCAATCAGTGAGTGCCATGTGGCAAAGGTACGTTGGTGGATTCAACGGATAGATGATGTGGACTAATTAAATCATGCCACATGGCAAAGAATGATGGAATTTACAACTGCTATATGACATGGACCAATGGCGGCATGCCACATGGCACCAATGGTCAACTCAGTTCTAAGACCTATTTAAGCTTCCCTATTCATTTCTCTCATTTTTTTTCTCAACACTTTCCAAGCGTCGAAGTTCCATCGCCACCAAGTTTTTTTAAGCAGCTTCTTCACAATTTCTATAGAGAGCGCTCTCTACGTTAGGTAATATGGACACGACCGATCCAAGCGATTAGGGTACATCCGGGATTTGTGGATAACTCTAATCGCTTGGATCGGTCTGTTTCTTAAATGGCATCGAGTCCTTGATTATAGCTTGCAAATTATGTTTTTCTTAGTGATGCTTGAGTATTATGCATTGTAAGCTATATTTGAACTAGTATTGATTGATATTTGATGATGAATTCAAGGACGACTGATGCAAGCGATAAGGGACATCCGGGCATTTTCGGATGACTCTTATCGCTTGGATCGGTCGTGTCTCTGACAATGGAAAGAGTCATTGATCATAGCTTGCAAATTATTTTTTTCTTAGTGATGCTTGAGTATTTTGCATTGTAAGCTATATTTGAACTAGTATTGATTGCTATTTGATGATGAATTCAAGGACGTCTGATGCAAGCAATAAGGGACATCCGGGCATTTCCGGATGACTCTTATCGCTTGGATAGGTCGTATCTCTGACAGTGGAAAGAGTCCTTGATTAAATTTTTTGAGATTTAGTTTCCTTTCCTTTCTAATTCCTTGCCTAAAGACTCTCATTTTGTGTAGAGTATGGCTAGGACCAAAAAGACAGCAAGGAAGTTGTACCCTGAGGGTCAAGACCAAAATGCCTAGGAACAAAATGCCCAGGAGCAAAATGTCCAGGAGCAAAATCCCCAGAAGGTTCAAGGAAATGTATCAAACAAGCCTTCAAAGAAAAGGGTCAAGTACCATGTAAAGTCCTTGAGGGAAATTAGAAGAGCTCAAAAGTCTGTGGGATTGTTGATCCCTAGACTTCTATTTATGAGAATTGTCAAGCAGATCACAACCAACCTCTGTTATTTGATGAAGACCTCATCCTTTATCAATGTGAGGTGGCAAACTCAAGCACTGTTATGCCTGCAAGAAGCTGCAGAGGACTTTGCTATTGATTTTATGAATGATGCCTATTTATGTGCTGCTCATTCTCATCGGGTAACACTAATGGTTATTGTTTTAATAATAAGATATAAATTTTGATAAATCTCTGGTTCCTATTGATCACCATGATGAAAAATTCTTTGATATTTTAAATATACCTCCAGCCCGAGCACCCAAAACAACAGTTGTCATTGAAGAGATCAACCCTCAGGTCACTCATGATCATGAAACTAGAACTGCAGCAAATAGTGAGGAGGAGAGGAAAAAACAGGGATTATTTACAGAGGAAAGTGTCATCTTAAACCAGATTCAAAAGTTACAGAAAGCAAATAAAGAGCTCCTTAAGAAAGGAGATGGGCAGATAATAGTTAATGTTGCAATGGCATGGCATAATGAATGGTTTCTTGACATTAGACCTGAAGACAACAAAATGTTGAGGGAGTTTCATGTTGAAATATCAGATAGTGTGGTCAACATTTCACTCAGGTATTATCTAGAGGCCATAAAGTGCTCTTGTATTGCTTAATTTTCTAGTTCCTTAAATGAATTTTTATTTCTTGATTTGTAGATTCTTCTTCAACAATGTGAGGAAGCGGTTCAAAGAAAAGTATTTATCATAGATCCTCTGGTGACACAGTGTTTTTTGCGTAAACATGGAGATGCCAAGTCCTTTCTACAGAATTTACAGAAGAGGTAGAATGTGTTTTCTACCCATATATTGAAAAGTAAGTATTCATCTTCATTTTGGAAAGATATTTGTTTCATTTAAGAAAGTATATTTACATGCAACTCATTGACAGGGGCCATTGGAGTCTTATTATTGTTGAGTTCAATGCATATCAAGCTCTTTTCCTCAATTCTCTTAAATCACAACATGGGAATTGCAAAGTGTAAGTTGCTATGCATTTTGTTGTTCTCTATTTAAGAGCCATGCCATCCACTCTGATTTTTACTTTACAATGCAATGCTGCAATGCTTCTCAAGATGCATATTGATCAAAATTTTCCTGGAATTGCTAAATTGAATGAACAAAAGCAATTTGGATACATATAAATTCATGTGCCATTGCAGAAAGACGCAACATCATGTGGCTAGAGAGTGATTGCAAATGCTGTAAGATTCTTGGAAAGAAGGTTTTACAGTCCTGAATTGAATTTATCACACTACCCAGATGCATGGATCATCTTGATCAGAGAGAGAGAGAGAGAGTAATAAATGGCATCATGAAACATGCAATCTACCCCTATGATCCAGACTCACCTCCACCCGATAAAAAAATTTCTGAAGAAAAAAAGAAAGGGCATCCTCTTCACTCACCATTAAAGCATGGGACCAAGAAAAAGAGTCAAGTTGAAAGCTCCAAAAAGGGACACAAGCAATAGAGAAAAGAGGGCTCCAAAAAGGATAGAAGGGGTTGAATCATTTTTGAGTCTAAGATTGAAATCTATTGTAAAACCAACATAGGTTGGAAGTTTTATTTATGTACAAATTGTATGTACTTATGCCAATCTTCATCTAGAAGATGGTCATTGTAACCATATTTATTTGCCTTTACAATATTTATATGCCTTGAGAAATATACAGTTGTATTGAACCTCTTGAGAGTTAAACAAAAGTTCATTGCATGGTCCAATTAAATTTGGTCATGTCACAAATATGACTGCATTGTGGGTTCCTTACTTCATTCTTGTTGGAAAGTTTAAATTGGAGAAGATGCAGAAGAATATAAAGAAGAAATAGGACACGACCGATACAAGCGATACGGGGAATCGGAGAATTTTGGATTGCCCCTATCACTTGCATTGGTATTATCCATTTCAACATAGGATCCCCTTTTAGAAACCTTGCATGAGATGAGCTATTGCTAGTTGTTTTTATACTCATGATTCAAACCTTTATGCAAGGTCACTTGTTGAAGTCTCTCCCAGTAGTTTGCTAACACGACGGATCTAAGTGATAAGGGCCATCCGACAAGTTCAGATTGCACTAGTCGCTTGAATCAGTCGTCTTCTCTAATCTCGTCTCCTCTGTTTTATGCCTTAAGTCATGCTCTTCATATTTTGAAATATCAAACCTTGGATTGGAATTTGCACCAGGTTCTCCACCCTCTCTTATATTACTTGTTATGTGCACCATGATATTTTCTCTTGCATTACTTGAGGACAGAAAAGATGGATAGAATCAAATAATTTAATTGAGACTAATGTGCACCTTTGATAGACTATAATAATTAAATTGAAACTAGATATTGAACTCTAGATCTCTTGTTCATCTAGAATTTACTTATGCAAGTTCCTGTATAATTATTTCTTAGTTGGAACCTCATCAGAATGTTAAGATTAAACAAAAAAATGCCAATATGAGTTAAGATGAAGGGGAATAATTGAAGTCATCAATTCACTCCTGCAAATAAAAATCAATGGAAATATGAAATAAAGGACCTAAAAAATATCTAAGAATGTCTTGGTTTATATTCTTATCGTTGTACAATAAGAACCTCATCAAAATCTTGAAAGTAAATTAAAAAATGCAAATATGAATATAGACATTTAAAATTCATAATTTAAAACACATTCTTTGTCACCATCCTACAAAGAAAATTCAATGAAAGTATCAATAGAAGCTTCTATAAGAGGGAGACACATTATGTAAGAATGTCAAGGTTAACTTGTTACAGTATTAAGGGTTGGAACTTAATCACCCTTGGTGGCAAGCAAGTTATGCAAGATAATGATTTCTTTGATCTAATGTTAACTATTGCATCATCAATTGAGAATCTACACTGTGATGATACCTCATCAAGGTATTCTAGGAGCTCCCTTACATTTCTGAGATTCCAATTTGCAGTGACAATTATTTTCCTTGATTGAAAATCTGGATGAATCAATACTTCTAACTCGAATTCTGGACAGCTCTCCTCTGAGTCCAAGGCTATCCAAAGTCCAAGCTTTTTTTTCCACCTTCTATAGTCATATCCTAAAACCAGAGATTGTCGACATATCTGATATGAGATTGAAAGAGAATTGGGACTAACTTTACATAAAATAATGTCACCTAGCTTTTGAACTTCTTTGCTATCCCATTCCCTACTTAAAACATCATCAATCTCTGAAATAGAGAATCTCCTATTCAACCACATTGTTTTTGTTTTCTGTAATAACATGTTTTTAAAGCATGCTACAAAGACATGAATAGGCAAAACCATTGAATCTTTATCCTTCTCAAAATTCGGCCTGCTGACATTGCCTTTTGGATGTCAAATTTAATTTTGCATAGAAAACTTGAAACTGTTGAATGATTAGGGGCATCCCAATCTAATGAAGAGATGCAAGGACCAGGTACATGAACAAGATTTCCATAAGAACTCCTCCCTGATGGCATTTGATAATCTGCATAATGGACAAATAACTCTATGCTATTGAAAGATTGAATAGATTTGTCTGCATACATGAGTTCTGCATATTCCTTATGAAGAAATCTGAATGTTCCTGTTGAACATTCAACAGGTTGCCATTCCACAATATTGGAAGGAAAGATATCTACAGTACAAAAATATGTTTTTATTATACAAAAACAACTGGAATGATAGAACAACATTGTAAAACTTCACTTACAGTACGAAGGAAAGTGCAGATGATTTTCTAGAACAAGATCCTTAGCGGTGTACACATGTTGTACTCGTGCAAACCAACCGCATCTCTTCACTCTTGGTTGCATATATGCCACATAACTACCCTAGAAATATGTAGAAGACAAGGAAGCTATTAACAAATAGTTAGTAGGTTCACATAGAATATCCTCATATTGCATATGTCTAATGTGGAAGATCCACATCGTTTAGAGAATTTTAAGCAAGGGCCAAGAATTAGCAAGGTTTGCTAAGGCCAAGGCTAGACTTCTTAGAATTTTCCATGATGAGCTTTGATCTAAGTGACCCCCTTATATGGCTTTAATCTAAGTGTTCCAATCTTTAGGCTTTGATCTAAGTGACCCCCTTATATGGCTATTCTTACATACATGCATATGCATACACACATGCATATACATACACACATACACAATGCATACACACATGCATATGCATACACACATACATAATGCATACACACATACGCAATGCATAGTACACACATGCATATGCATACACACATACACAATGCATACACACATACACAATGTATAGCATACACACAATGCATATACATACACACATACACAATGCATACACACATGCACAATGCATACACACATGCACAATGCATACACACATACACATTGCATACACACAATGCATATGCATACACACAAACATGCATATGCATACACACAAACATGCATATGCATACACACAATGCATATGCATACACACAATGCATATGCATACACACAATGCATATGCATACACACATACACATGCATATGCATACAAACATGCATATGCATACACACATGCATATGCATATGCATACACATGCATACACATGCATATGCATATGCATACACACATGCATATGCATACACACATGCATATGCATACACACATGCATATGCATACAAACATGCATATGCATACACAATGCATATGCATACAAATATGCATTCATATTGGATTAGATGGGATCTCCACGTACACTTTGGGGAGCCCATGACCATGATGACTCCAAAATATATCACATACGTAATGGAGCTCCAGTCATGGATGCAGCCGGGAAGTCAATGCGCCAGCGCAGTCGACAACTTTGCTCCATAGAGTTTGAGCATTCTGTAATGCTAAAATGGAGCGAACAGGATAGGGATTCCAAAAATTGTATCACACAAACGATATATGAAGAGTATCGGCCAGCACCTGGGAATGCTATTGTGAGTTCAGAATGGATTCAGCATATGGCACGTGAGGTGATGTCTAATCGACGGTCGGAAGCTCGCGATGCTTTTAGAGTAGGCTTAACAAAGCCTGTGTGGTTAGATGTTGAAGAGTGGGAATCGATTCAGGATGAGCAGCAACATACTCCTGATCGATATCGTCAACAGAGAGATGCGATGGCCACACATTTGGATACGGTTGGAACGTCGCATTTAGGTAGCGACGGATACAACAATATGTGCTACCAATTTGTAAGTATCATGTTAATTATTGAATTTGTTTCTATTCAACACATCATGTATGTTCATCTAACATTTTGCATATTTATTATAGGAGTTGGTAGTGGGTCGTCCGAACCGAAGAATCTTATGGATATTATCATGGATTGGTTGCACTGTTGCAAGACTTAGAGGGACGCGGTGCAATCGTTTCATGGGAGAATATTCTATGATTAGGTAAACTTATAGCTTGGTTTTGTATTTTTAGTTGTTGTTTATAAATGTCATGTCAATTTGTCTCATTTTATACATGCTTTGTTGCAGGATTGCAGGTGTAAATGTTTTGATCCCCTTATGTATATGCTTTGCCACAATTTTGTATTACACTCCTATGTGGCAATGATGTACTATAATTTTGTATTCGATTCCTATATGGAAGTGCTTTGTCATATTGTCACAATTTTTTATTACACTCCTATGTGGCAATGATGTATCATAATTTTGTATTCGATTCCTATATGGAAGTGCTTTGTCACACTCTTGTACATCCTTAATTTATGGAAGATACAACTTTTTGTACATGATTCATGGTTCATTTTTGCTCATATAAAATCATGTTTTGGTTGCCATTAGAGTACATAACACATGTACTCGGTTTAGAGTTGGGCAGAGTGTATTGTCTTTTGTTAAACAACATCATGCTGTAGCAAAAGACAACACACTCTGCCCAAAAAGAATTGTGCAGATATGATCATCGGTATGGGTATCGGTACGCCCAGTAGAATCGTCGGTATAGGCATCTGTACACCCAGTAAAGCGCCGGTATTACAGACGATTATATCGACGCTCATACCGATGCCCATACCGATGCCTATACCGGCACCCATACCGGCGTTATGTTTCTGACGCCCATACAAACCGCGACACTGATGTCGCAAAAAAATTATGCCCGTTCCTTTTCCTCGGTAGCAGCCTCCGTATACCCTCAATATGTTGTAGTGACTCTCATTGGCCAATGTACCTTGAGGATTTACTCTCGTTGGCCAATGTACCTTGTAGAATATGTCCTATTTTCTCAATATTACTACTACGTTTATGTTTTACTACTACGTTTATGTTGAGTGATATTTAGTGGCATCAAATATTCAAGCTCGTTAGTAGCTACTATGCGCCTCCAAATGTTCTTCATGCGGGCTAATATTTGGAGTATAGCTAATCCGTTTGGTGCCTTTGTATTGCATTCCTTCATGGAATGGAAAACCTTTTATGAGGTAATGCATCTTTCTATTCTAGTCTTAGTCTTAGTCTTAGGGAGCACACTTTCAATTCTCTCCCCTAACGACTTTGTTCCTTGGTGTAAGGGAAACATTGACCATCAACGACAGGCAGACAATGGTGAAAGAGAAACACTCTTTGGATAAAATATAGAACAAAAAATCGTTTTGATTTTTTTTGTTTTTTTTTTTTGTTTAATGTGGAAGCTTGAAGTTGACCCAAATGAATCTACATTCTCACTCAGCTATTTGATGATTTTCCATTTGGGTTCGGATCGATTCTCCTTTCAATACTAATTTGGTGATATAATTAAGGTCTACAAGAGGGATTTGTGTGTACACAGAATAGAATAGGGATTTGGTTTAGAAAATGATTGTTTCTACGGCCACACGCTCTCTCTAATTGATTATTACATTTAACGTGCACTATTTCCCAATGTCAGTGGACGTTCAACCTCCTTGATGATGCCCGTAGGAGGCTTTCACTTCACTAATTTGTGAAAGGAGATGGCCAATATACAATGACTCGAATACTTCTACACTTATTAGGTAGATATGAGAGAGAGAGAGAATGGTCTGTGAAAGTGTAGAAAATAATCTGATTTCATGTCATATAATTTTTCATACAAGAAACCCTCAAATGAGGATTTAAAGTTAAAGTTAGTTAAGTTGATTCTTCCGTCAAGTCATGTCCTATGTAAGTGCATCCTCCTCTCCTTCTTCTATGGCTACAACTATTTTCTTTGTGGTTTCTTTGTTATCATAGGCCTCCCCTGATTGCGCCTCGTGTTTAGGCATTCTTATCATGACTCTCCTATCATCTATTTCATACTTCTTAAAATTTTCAGGGACCTCAAACAAAGATTCTTCCTCTTCTGTTGTGACTTCTCTCTTCTTCCTTTTCTTGCCTTCATCCTTAGGGGTCACTTGTGTGGTTAACCTTACATCATTTGTGAGCTCTCCATGTCTCTGAGGGTGAGCTTCTACTTCATAGAAGTATTCTTCATCTGATACGAATGGCTGGGTCCATAATGATTGACTCTAGATCGGAGTCACTCGCATCCTCAAATGCATCACGGCTAGGTTCGCATTCTTCTAAAACTGCATCTCCCATGATTGGTTCTATTGAGAAGACTGAAATGTCATAGCCATCCTCGTCACAGTGGGGTGTCCATTGTTCTTCATTAATGGCTACATCCATTGTTGCTAAAATTTCTGCCCAACCATGAGGTTCAAATTCTTCATCAGGAAATACTACAGGTGCGTAGGCTGGGTCTTGAATTGATCTATGGGTTTCTTTTGCACCTATCTCTCTCGCCTTTTCTCTCTTCTCTTCTTCTAATGCTACTTTACACATCCATAAGTGAGTGTCTTCATGCATCCATGAGGATCCTAATCCTATGGAATGCACTGACTCTGTATCATCTTTGGCTCTATGGATGGGATTCCATTGGATAGGAGGGACATCTCTATGAGAGTAATCTTTGAGATTAACTTTGGTCGTAACACCTAAGTGTTACAGGTACAAGGAATTGGTTCCCCAATCCTGTACCACTTGCAACTATTGCATAAATGGTCTTCCCAAAATCATCTCATAGGCATGGTTCTTGCTAAAATCACAAATGGCGAAAGTATGCTCAAACTCAACACCGCATGTAGTGAGAGTTATTCCTTCTAGTAGTCCTAAGGGTCTCTCAATATGACCGTCGGCCATATGCAACTTCATTCTCGTCGGCCTGAGTGCTGGTTTGCCCCAACGCTTCCATAAGGAAATGGTAGCAATTGCAACTCCTGTACCAGAGTCTAGAATTGCCTTGGTTGTGTATCCTTGATGGGTAATGGGAAGATAGGTGTTTCCTTCTTCTCCTTGACTTATGTCTCCTATCTTATCCAATGGTATTTCGGGCACTTTTCTGTGAGATCCTACCTGGGAACGAGGTTTTGCTACTTCTGGTATTTGATTGGCTACATGTTTCCATAGCTCTGGCCTAATTTTGAGTAGATCTTATAAAGTGAGGTTGCACTGCACTTTAGTGTTCTTCACTACCTCCGTGTTCCTAGGTATGACTGAGTCTTCGTTTCTTACCATGACTGTGGGTGCTCTCATACACGTGGACTTAGCTTCCCATGGGCCTGTGAAATGGGGTAGCTCCTGTAAGGAATTAGACTCAAAGTCTAATCTTTCATGCGATTGGGCACTCTCCTGCTCTCCATAAATGGAGGGAATATCTTGTGGGAATTGATCATGCGCATCATCCACAAGTTCAAAGGGAGGAGGGACTTCACTCTCTTTTGCCCATTTCTCTTCTTGAATCTCTCGCAAGAACTCTGGTGTGTACCGATTCATAGAAGAAGATGTGTCTAGCTCTGTGGAGTTAGGCACATAGGCTTCTTGGGCAGGAAGGCTTACTCTTTCACTTGGCTTTCTCTCATTTTGAGAGGCGGTTTCCTTTTCTGATTGTGCAATTAGCCTCTCCAATCTTTCTAGCAATCCATCAAAGTGCAACTGCGTCTTAGCAGAACTAGAGATGTTGAAGAGGTGACTGGCTTCAAACATGGTTTGAGCCAATTCCACCATCTTAGCACAAATTTTAGTTCCTTCGAGCTGTAGTTCCGCTCTAGGGTAACACTTTTCATGATCCGTCACATTTGGCCCTTCTTGGATTCTAGCGTGATATGCTTTAAGCATCATATTTAGGTCCTCGGTAGTGGGATCTGCTAATACTGATTCTACTCTACGGGGTGGTGGGGTCGTGAGAGGTGGGCTGGAAGGTGGTGGATCGGATGGAGATGGGAATGGTGGTGGTGGGGTAGTGTGAGAGTGAGGTTGAGAGGTGAGTTCAATTATCTTGGCTCTCGTTTCTCTTAGGCTTTCCTCGAGTTCACTCATCTTCTTTGCCCATTGTCTTTTCATTCTCTTGCGGCTATCCTTCCAAGCTCTAGTCCTCTTCTTAGTTATGCTCTCAGTCTCACTAGCCTCAGAACTCTTTTCCTAGCCTACACCTTGGTGTTGCTGCAAAGCTTGGGCTCTAGTGACCACTTGCACTGGTGCAGTGGAAGTGACACTTCCTGTGGAATCTACTACCAACCCAATAACGTTAATAGGAGTGATTTTTGGCATATTATTGGGATTCTTTGGGCAATCTCGTAAGAGATGCTCCTTTCCACAATCTTGGCAAAAGCCATGGATCGTTACTGACTGGGGTTGTGTAGGTGCAGGCATGGGGCAATCACGAATGAGGTGATCTCCCTGACATCTGAAGCACGGTCCTCTAGGGAATGGGGGCCGTACTTGCCTAGGTTAAGGTCTAGAGTTGGGGTTTGTGTACATGACATTTGCACACTCTGGCTCCCAACTAGGTTCACTTGGCTCTTCAGAGTAATATGACTCGTTATGCTTAGGTGACTGCATGTAGTAGGCCTGGGGGCTATCTATATGTGTAGAATCAAAGCTATGGTCACTAGGGTCACTTTCTGAAAGCAATGGTGTTACTGGCACTGTGGCTCTATTCAGGTTCTCTTCTGCAGCTGCATACTTTATTGGGATCACATTGGTTGGAGCTGGAGGTTGTTGGGCCAACATGGGCTGAGGCCTTTGCTGATTTTGGTAGGGTTGCTGATAGGGCTGTTGTGGTCTGCCATATTGTTGTGGTGGGTATTGGTTCTGGTATCTTCCCTGTTGTGGATAGGGCTGAGGGTAGGTTTGCCTAACCGCTTGCTTATTGTATGTGCAATCTTGCGCAGTATGATTAGTGTATCTCCGTTCTATGGTGCAGTACTGGCTACTAGGATTCACTTGGGGTTGAGCCATAATGGGACAAACACTCGCCATATGGTCACCTCCACAAGTATAGCACCGCTTAACTAGGGCAAATCTTGGGATTTGTTTGCTAGAGACACCTAGTTTTTGAGCTACTTTCTCAGCGAGTTCCTCAATAGATGTGGATTGCGAGGAAGAGAGGCTAGTAGAACTATCTGAATCTTTGTAGATTTTGGAAAGTTCTAATTCCTCCCCTAGGTTATCCTCGATGTCGATGCACATGCATACACACTCTTCTATGGTCCTAGGGTCTTTCAAGTACACATATGATCTCAACTTTGTACTCAGCAGTCCATCTAGGAATAAAGCCACTTGTTTGGCTGGTGTGGGTAACTCAGAAATAGGACATCTCTCTAGATATTGCCTAAACCTTCTTCCTGCAAGTCTAACCGTCTCTTGAGGGGTTTTCTTGAAGCTATGAATCAGTGAGCAGGTATTATGCCTTATGCCACTCTTAGAGTATTCGGTAATGAATGCCTCTAGAAGTTGTTCTATGTTCCTAAAGTGTCTCTCATTTAGTGGTTGAAACCACGTAAGGGCATTGTTCCTAATGCTTTTATCCTCTGAGTTTAAAATTCTCCTTTGAAATTTTGATTCCTTTGAGGATCCAATCTTACTTCAAGATTGATTCTTGTTATGAAGGGAGTTCTTATAAAAGAGGTGGTATGAACCATCTCTTAGGCTCCATTAGAAGGGCACACACATGAGTGCCATGTGGCACTCATGTGAGATGCCAAATTTTTTACTCCAATTAGGGAGCATTAAGTCAAGGGAGGTACACGGCTGGGCGGCAGTTGAAGAGTATGGATCTTCGTGTGCATGTGTCGAGCAACCTCGGGATTTGTTGTTGTAGATGACAAAAATGGAGGACTTCTCAGGGAGAATACAACACTGGTATCGGAGCGGGTGAATGCTTAGATCGAGGCATCAACAGGCCCACGAATGAAACCAACCAGTAGAGGAAGAGAATAACTGATAGCGGTGGTCAACAGCCGACGCGCGCGCAGGCGACCACGAGGCCATAGCCGTGAGGGCTCCCCTCTAAGGCTCTCCCTCCATCCTCCCTCTTGAGGGAAAGCTCCCTCAACACAACCCTTTATTTATACTTATACATGGAGTTGCTGAGCACGTTTATGGGATAAAGACTCTGCAGGCAAAATGGTTCAAGATTTTTCGAACTGGAATTCAAACATAGCTTGGAAAAAGAAAAAATTTCGAAGTTTTGCTTGAGATTGGGAGGATAAAACTTAGGGTATTAATCAGTTTTGGGTAACATATTGATGCATACATGTAATATGGGCTGTGGAGATGGGATATGGGTCATGGGTTTTTCTTGAAAAGCTTTAGTTCCTCAGTTTTGAGCTTCTCAAAGTCATCCATCCATGAAGATGAGTTTTTTTACTTCCTACTTGTGACATACCCAGCTTCTCTACACCATAGCTTGCTCATACGATATTGGATTTCAAAAATCCTTGTCAGATTATGAAGCCATGCTCCTAAGCTTCACTTAGAAACCAGCGGTATTGGATTTGGACGAGATTTGCCCCACCAAAATCTCTCTATAGTACTTCAGCAGGAACTAGGTGGCCACTCCCAGGCCTAGTTTTTCATCATCCGGTGTCCAAATTCACTTTTTTCACTTGGAATAGGTTCAAATTTTTGAAGTACAGGTGCTGGGCTACATTTCTTCAACTGGAAAGGACTATCAAATCCTAGAAGTTGCTCAATTTCACTCAGCTTGCCCGGTTGAGGCTATTCCCACGTGGTTTTGGTATTGTTTTGGATGGTTTTTGGTGTTTAGAACCTCCACGAGCCAACCGGACATTTCCAATTTTTGTTTGGGCCTGGTGAGGATTCAAAAACAGCGACCTAAAGCTTCAAGGATCATTTGGATTTTGCTTCCGTAGCTCTATTTTGTAACAGGGAAGTGCTCTTGTGATATATTTCTCTTCTTCTTGCATATTTGAGCTTTACTTCCATTCATTTTCATATAATCTAGTTAGCAAATGGGGGAAGGGAAGTAAAACATGGAATCTAAAGGTAAACAAGTAGTTGAATATACTTCTCCATCTAAAGAACAAATAGAGGATCCTGATTCTAGAATGGAAGAAGTAGAATTAGGTCAAGAAATAGAAGAGAACTTAAAATAGAAAGAGCCTCAGCAAGAGGAATATACATATGAGGAACTGTTAGATGAATTTGTCACTCGTGACCAATTCATAGACTTGAAAGAGCAAACCCTCAAATTAGAGAGAGATCTTGGTAGCATCACATCTCTCATATAGCAGCTTAAGTCTCAAATGATCTCATTTGAGACTAGTGTTACCTCTTTCCTAGCAAGGAAGGAAAGAGAAATCCCTCCTATTCGTCTAGAGCTCACTAGGAAAGATACTTCTCTTCCTAGTAAGCACAAAGGAGAGAGCTCTAGGGAAGCTCCCCTCCTGAAAGACTTGAAGCCACCTACCTTTACGGGGGATGATCGAGACAGGAATAAGGATGCAATCTACACTTTTTTACAAAAGTGGCATGATTTGCATCAATTGAAGGGCACCCCACCAGAGTATTGTGTGCTAGAGGCGAGTCTCTCCCTCGAGTCTTAAGGAGGTGAACTCTATCCCTACTGACTGGACTCAGTTTGAGACTCTTTTTCTTAAAGAGTTTCTTCTTGAGAATGAGGAGGAGAGGAATTGGGATGAGTGGGATAGGATTATACAGAGGTAGGCCTCTTACGGTCTACCTATCCCACTATAGAGAGATCATTTTGAAACTTAAAGGCTTAGATGATTTCCAAAAGACCAGAGGGTTTGTTAGGGGCTTAGATAAAGCCATAAAGAGGGAAGTCAGAAGGAATGCACCTAAGACATTTGAGGAGGTGGTCAGGTACGCACAGATTTATGAGGACCATAACCGTCCTCAATATACTCCTATGGAGACGGATCAGCCCCTCAAACCTCTTAGTACGACTAAATTCAAGAAGAAGTTGCCTTTTGGGAAAAACAAAGTTTTTACTAAAAAACAAAGATCACAAGGGCCTTGGTTATCTACAGATCAGTTTGGGAGGGCCAAAAGAGACAACCTATGTTTTAGGTGCCTTTCTCCTAGCCATTCACAGTGGAAGTGTCCACTCAAGAAAGGGGAAGAAAAGAAGAAGGGACCAGAGTCTAGTACGGTGTCATCGAGATTTTCTCTCCTCTCTCACTTGTGAAGGCCTACAAAAAACATATTTGGGAAGCTCACCTACAAAGTTTTAAAGAAATCAAGAAAGTCCATGGTAGCGGTCAAAGTTGGTCAAAGTTGGGAAATTAGGGCAAAAATTTCATTGTCACCAAATTAGATGAAAATTCATATACTTGTAAAGATTGTCAAAGGCAGTCTATAGCCCAAATTTCAGCAGAAAATGGATTTTGTAGCACATTGATATGCTATGTTCATTTTGTAAAAATGTAATTTTTCTAGTTTGATCCTACAAATTCTTGTATAGAAATTTATGTTAGCCATATGGTTTGGCATGTATAAAGACCATATGTGGCTACATATTTGTACAAAGTTTCAAGGCTATCCGAGCTTCCTAGACACCTTAATGCCACCTTGCAAGCTTCCAAATGTAGTCAAACTTGTACAAGGGAGATTCAGATGGGAGTTTTTTCTACATATTCTTGAAGGAGATCTTTGGAAACATAGTCCTACAAAGTTTCATCTTCATCAAAGCCTATTTGGAGGGTCAAAGAGTACAAAGTCCAGTTTTCAGGATCACCGCAGTTTTCTAGTTTAAGCAAATTGAAGGGTTGAAGGGCCACCACATGGCGAAAGCTGATTGAGCCATGTTGTACGATCAAGATGAGCTCATATTCAAGGGTGGAGATGCACTTATGCTTAAAGCAAGGAGTATCCACGAGTTTTTCCATAAAAGAAGATTTTTTTGACGATCAAAGATCAATAATGCAGCTTTTCTCCAAAAATAGTGGCTTATCTTATCCAAACTGATGTCAGCACTGATCCGACGGTCCAGATCATCCCCAGATCTAATGGTGGAGAATGAAGGCGCCTAAATTTCACTCCTTTACACTAGATTTGATAGAAAGAACAATTCCAAGCCATTGATTTGATTAATCAAATGGTTGTGATCGAAAGTAGTGATCCTAGAGATGAGAGTTGATTTCTCTAGATCCAAGGGCCCAAATTCATTCAAAAAACCATATAAACCCCCCTCCAAACTCCTAGAGCATCATTGTTAGGCATCCATAGGGCTCTTGCTAGCTTACGGTTTCCTTGAGAGGATTACCCTCGGTTGAGCGAGTGAGGATCCAAGGTGAGCTAGTATGAGTATAGTACCTAGTTTCAAATTTAAGTTAGAACTCCAATCTAGGATATGCTCTTGAAACCAGCATCTCTATCTTGACTCACCCTCGGTGGAGCGTGTGAGTGAGTTAGAACTGGTTTTAATGAGTCTTAGACCTCTCTAGTTAGACGTTACGAGCCTAGACATACATAGGGTCACTGAAGTGGAACTCACCTTCTTACGTGTGACATTCGGTTGAATTCTCATGGTTTGAGGGTCGGAACCACCTTTGATCAGTAGACTGCCTAGCTTGACGTACCACGACAATCTTATACATGTATCTTAATTCCAATCCTTTTAATTCATGTCACTTGTCACTTGTCTCTTGTCTCCTCTCTCAGTCTCTTAAGTATTTTTACGTGTCTTCTATTTCTTCTATGTGTGAGAAGGCTCCGCAATATTGCATTGAACCAGTGAGGATGTTTCTTTGAGCTTGTGAGTAAACTCTATCATCATAACTCACTTGCATGCATATAATCCATACATACCCATACATATTGATTAGTTTCTGAAAGTGTATAAGAAGCTCCAATATTGGATCATTCTTCCTTTCAAAACTGGTTTATGTGTAAGGATTCCATCTATTCACGTCATGCATACATATCATCCAAAGAAGACTATGCATATGGATTAGAATTAGGAAGTGTTTAAGAAGCTCCTTCAATGGACCATTCTTCCTTCCAAATTTGATTCGTGTGTATGGTTCTCTTTCATTCTGTATGGTTCTCTTTCATTCTTATCATTCATGTTCATAAATCTAACTTGCACTCCTACTTTCCCATTCCCATAATCATTTCAACATCTCTCTCTTCTCCATACTCAACATTAATTTCACTTTCATGTCCTTAAACCATCCAACATTCATTAGCTTCATACACCCTGTGTCTGCCACGACCGGACCCGATCCACCCGGATTGCGATCACCTCCACAACGGCCCCCCGGGCAAAAAGGTGGTCCACCTATTGTAGACCCTTCCTATTCATGGAAGCTCTAGCTACAAGGGAGTGGAGGTGATGCACGAGGATATAGAGCACACCCGTTGTTTGACTCAATCATTGTGGTCACCGTAGTTTGGACCAGAGTACTTAGTTAAACTACATGGTAGTGTAGGGACCAAGGTGCGGGTCATGATAGATGACTCTGCCACTCATAATTTTATAAACTATGTGTTGGTCAAGAAACTAAAGATTCCCCAGTAGCCTAGTGCACATAAATACATTGTATCTATGATGCAAGGGCAAGGTAAGAGGATATGGGATACTATGGTATCCAATTTGGAAGTCCAGATGCAGGACTATACAGATTATATGGACTTCCAAATTATGAATTTGGAGAGGAAAGATCTATTCTTAGGAAGAGAGTGGCTATGGGGGTTGGGATGTGAAGAGAGATGGTGGATGCAATCCAAAGATGAGTAGGTGCTGCTACAACCAGCTTCACACCAGCCAACTGAGACTTCAGAGTTGATTAGTAGACCCTTTGAGCTTCCTAAATCCACCAAAATATCAGCCAAGTACTTTGGAACATGTATCCCAAAAGTTTAAGTCAAGACAGACTAGTTGCGAAATGACTAGCTCCCAAAACTTGCTATTTTTGGACATACACCTGCTAGAGAAAATGAACGGTGCTCTCAACCTGGTAGGAATTAGAAAAATTCCTTTTGGGCATAGCAAATAGACTTAGCAAGCTTCCCAATCCAAGTTCAAACACTTCAAATGATGGACTGAGCACTGAGAACAAGTTTCATCAATTTCTGGAACATTCCCACAATTCTCGGGGCTCTGTAGAGATAGACCAGTAAGCAGTAAAATGCAGATATCTCCAAAAGTATTAATCCAATTACCTTGAAAATTTATATGCACAAAGTAGAAAGTACAAGCTATCCAATGCAAGTTAAATCACTGAAAATGGTTCAGTAGAACGCGAGATATGAGCTTCTGAAGTTACTGCTCTGAGTGAGTATAGCAGAGAACAAAACAGAGAAGTAGATGATGATAAATGTATAGATTCACATACGATTACAACCACATTGGCAATGAATATTTGCACAATGGGAGTAGAATGATAGAGCTATGGAGTAAGCTCTTCAATCTCTACAAAATGACATCAAATGGTCACGTACAAGGCTTGCTAATCGCCTCTTCCTTCTTGCTCCTTTTATAGCTATTCTTGGAGGGAATTTTGAATTCGAATTCGAATGGCTCCACCTAAAAGTGATCCCCAAAGTTAGGAGAGATTCCCTCAGCTCTAAATTTTGTGGTTTTAGGTAGTTAGAACCACGAATTTGCTTTTACATCATGGATGAGGTAAGCCATCCTTTTCCTTTTTTCTTTTTCCATTTACAAGAGATAAAATGTACTCTTTTACAAGAGGTGTTCACATGACTACTCATGTGACTTACAAATGAGGATAATATCAAGTATATCAAGCATGTAGGCTTGGGCAAAATGCACCAACATGGGAGACACACTTAAACGCAGCCATCAAAACAACACACTTGAATTTGAAAAGAATGGAAGTAAATTTTGTATTCAGGGAGAGAGAGATGTACCTAGTGCACCTCTCATTTCATCACTAGAGTGGTATAGCCTTCGTTATTCTCAACATGTATAGGACATGTTTTTATTGTATAGTCATGATATGGATCATTGTACAGACAGCTCATCTGATGTATATTTTCATGCTAGGAATGTAAATATGGATAGGACTTTCTACTATTCTTTTTTGCAAGAGTGTGTGGTTAAAAGTTTTAAGGATCTTATGTTTGAGTATAGAGATGTTTTTCCCACTGACTTACCTAGAGGGATACCACCTGAGAGAGGGGACATTGACCATGCCATTGAGGTTGTTACTAACACTAACCCTATTTGCAGACCACCTTATAGGCTTAGTGTTTCTCAGCATGAGGAGGTTGACAAGCAGTTGTAGGATTATTTAGATAAGGGCTTCATTAAACCTAGTAACTCACCTTGGGCATCGCTAATGCTCCTAGTTAAAAAGAAAGATGGCTCTATGAGATTATGTATAGACTATAGAGCACTTAATAAGATAACTATCAAAAATAGGTTTCCAATGCCTAGATTGGAAGATCTATTTGATCAGTTACATCAAACTAGGTATTTTACCAAGCTTGACCTTAGATCAGGATTAGGAGAGAGGATGTCTTCATTTAGGACTAGATATGGGCACTGTGAGTTTTTGGTGATGCCTTTTGGTCTCACCAATGCTCTTGCCACTTTCATGAAACTCATGAATAGTGTTTTATGGCCTTATCTAGGACACTTTATGGTAGACTTTTTAGATGATATTCTGATCTATAGTGCATCAGAAGAGGAGCACTTGGAACACTTAAGCAAAGTATTTCAAGTGCTAAGGGAAAATTCACTCTTTGCTAAAGAATCAAAGTGTGAATTTTTCAAGATAGAGGTTAGATACCTTGGGCATATAGTCTCCCAGGATGGAATCCAGATGGATCCTGAAAAAGTAAGGGATATTATGGAATGGCCACATCCAAGGAACCTGGAAGAGCTACAGATCTTCCTAGGTTTATCAGGTTTCTATCGAAGATTCATTAAGAACTATGCCAAGATTGCTGTCCCGATGACGGAACAGCTTAAAGGAAAAGGGAAACCCTTTCATTGGGGAGATGAACAGAAGCAAAGTAAGGAGAAGTTGAAAGTAGCAATTGCGACGGATCCACTTTTACATATAGCAGATCCCAACAAACCATTTGTTGTGGAGACTAACGCGAGTGACTTTGCCATAGGAGCAATTTAGTACAGGATGGTCGACCAGTAGCTTTTGAGAGTAAGAAACTAGAACCGGCTCAGAAGAATTACTCCGTCTATGAGAAGGAGCTGTATGCAATTGTCCATGCGTTGAAGAAGTGGCGTCATTATTTATATGGTGTCAAAGTCACGATAGTGTTTAATCAAGAGAGCATTAAGTGGCTCTCTAATCAAACTTAAAGGTCGTAAGGCCCGATGGGCAGAGACCCTTCAGGAGTTTGATTATGAGCTTAGATATAGGAAGGGAAAGTTTAATGTAGTGGCTGATTCACTTAGCCGCATGCCTATGCTCAATGGACTGAGTGTTACAAAGATCACTAGTGAGCTACTTGAGTCCATTAGATGGAAATGTAGGCTTGATCGTGCATATTCTGAGATTTGGGAAGCCATTGAGAATGGGGATCATGATATATGGGTTTCCAGTAAGGATGGAGTATTCACGGGTATTCAAGAAGGATTCAAGTGGAAGAATTACAGTGTCCATGATGGATATCTATTATATAAAGGCAAGGTGTGTGTCCCTAGAGATATTTAAATGAGATGACATATTTTGTATGAGTGTCATGACACACCTAGTGTGGGATACCGAGGAGTTAACAAGACTTATGATCTTGTTAAGAGGCAGTTTTATTGGCCTGGACTTCATAAGACGTCCTAGAGTATGTGCTTAAGTGCACTAAATGCCAGGTCAACAAAGCTGAGAGGTTGAGGATTGGAGGACTACTCCACCCATTGGATATTGCTAATGGGAAGTGGGAGAGTATCTCCATGGGCTTTATAGTCGGATTACCTAAGACACAAAGAGGGCACTACTCGGTCTGGGCAATTGTGGATAGGTTAACCAAAATGGCTAGGTTTATTCCGACACGTACTACAGTGAAGACACCAGAGTTGGCTAGACTCTTTGTAGAGAACCTATACTGGTTATATGGTCTTCCTTTAGCCATAGTTTCTGATTGGGATAGGAAGTTTACTAGCCACTTTTAGAGAGCGGTCTTCAAAAGGTTGGATACGAGACTTAGCATGAGTACGGTCGAGCATCCACAGTCGGATGGGCAAACAGAAAGGGTTAACCAAATCCTAGAGGATATGCTTCGAGCATATGTGAATGAAAGGCAAACTAATTGGGAAGAGTACTTACCTATAGTAGAGTTTGGCATATAATAGTGCCAAGCACTCTTCCACTGGGCATAGTCCATTTATGCTTATGTATGGGTTTCAGCCAAGAGTTCCTTATGCAGTAGGCTTGTAGAATGAGAAATTTCAAGCTGCAAAGGACTTCTTGGAAGAGATGAACGATATGCTTAGGCTTGCTAAGGGCAGCATTAGGAGAGCTCAGGATAGAGCTAGAGCCTATGCAACATAATTAACAGCATGCAAATTAATTCAAGTAGAGAAGAAGATGCATGAGTGGATGCATGCATACATAGATGGTATGATTTCTAGAAAGATGAAGTGCATGATGCATTTCTTATCTATAGAAGACCATTTTATCTGTCACCAAGATGAGTTAAGGTGAGCATAAAGTAGATGGTAAAAGTACCATGAGTAGGCTAAGATTCCTTTAGAAAGTAGATGACAAAGATATATGGTCTTTTTAATTTATATTGGGAATGTTTGGAGGATGGAGTCCTTAGAGTAACCAAGATTTCCTCCAAGCAAACTTTTATTTGAAGTAGCTAGATACTAAAGTTGTCTAAGAGAGACCAAAAGAATGATAGATGGCAGATAAATAATTATCTTGAAAGATGGCATAACAATTCCTAATGTAAGATTCTATACTTTAGATAGTTTCCAGAGTACAATAATAAGAGACTAAGTGTGTGTGTGTCTAGTTGTTTGACACACAAGAAACTAATAAAACTCTAAAATTAGAGTACAAGATGTAAATTTGGATTTTCTAAGTTAAAGAGATAACAATAAAATGAATAAAAAAAATGTTAATTTTCCATCAAGGCTTGGAAGTGACAAACTTGGAAAGGCTCTAGAACACTTCAAGTAAGGATGAGGTAAAGTAAAAAAGTACCATAGATAAAGTAGTTGTTTACCCATTGCCAAAATTACTCCTGATGTGAAAGAAAGAGCAATAGTGCTCATAATTGTTCTTTCAAGACATTATAAGAACTTATCGGTTGATTCAAATATACTCTTATAATTGGATCAATGGATAAAACAAGGCCAAAGTAATGTCAGAGTTTATAAAGAATAATAAAGTCATGAGGAATAAGTCCTAAGATCTTGTAATGAGGTGAATCAATAGATCTTAGAGAGGACCTTAAGATCCCTATATACTAAGAATTTGGGGTAAGTTCTTAGGATCCTTTGAGTCAAGGAGAGTCAAGGAGATCTTAGAAAGAACTCTAGAGTACCCAAAATATATATAGCATTTAATGATCAAGATGAATGACTAGTAGCATTCTGATCAAAGAAATGTATAAGCTTGTGGATATCTAGTAGATATCACATCTACAGTATCATGGAATGGAATTCTTAGATTAAAGAAAATTAATTCAAGCAAAAGACCAAGAGAGGTCTTAAGACAAGGGCAAGTGTTGCCAAGGTCATTATAATACGAAACTTAGTAGTTTCACAGCTAAGAGTTCTAGGACTTCTAGGACTTCTAGAAAAGATTTAAAGCAATATATCTAGAAAGAGATGAGGATTTTCAAATAAAAGGAATGTCCCTGTTGCAAAAAGGAAAAATTGAGACAAGGGCTAGTTTTATCAAGGTCTCATGAGTTAGAAACTTAGAGGTAAGATGTCTCAAGGTATTCTGACACCTAAGAAGAGAACTCTAAGAATGCCTAAAAGTATAGAATGCTTGCAAATTAAGTATGTAGTTCATAGGGGTAGTTACCATAACTACATAGCTATGAGTTCTAGTGCAAATTTCTATGTGTATAGAAAAAAGGAGTTTATTTTACAAGAAGTATAGACTTCAAATTTGTGGAATAAAAGGGCAAATCAAGTTTGATTAGAATGCCATAGTAAAAAACTAGTAAAGAGAAAGTCATATGAGAAGTTCCTAGATCTAGAAGTTGAGACATGGACTTCAGAGTTACTAGCTTTATAGAAGGAATCATATCTTGATTCCATAGTGGTTTAATACGGGCACATGGGGTAGTTCCATCTATCCCTGTACCTAAGAATAAAAATAGAGATTTTAGGTGGACGCATCTTCATTAAGAAAGCAAGGAAAGTTTGTAGGCCAAGAACTCAAGAGAGGATGGCCAAGATACACAGAAAGGCAAGGTTTGCAGAAAGTAAACAAGGAAAGTCTGTAGGTCAAATAATCAAGAGAGAATGGCCAAGGTTAAATAGCAAGGCAAGGTCTGCAAAGAGAAAACAAGGCAAGGCTATAGTCTAAATCCCTAGTAGGGAGGGACAAGGTTAAATAGCAAGGCACGGTTTGCATTAAGCAGACAAGGCAAGGTTGTAGTCAAGATTCTCAATAAAATGTGACGACACAACAAGGCAAGGTTTGCATTTACTAGACAAGGCAAGGTTGTTCTCCAACATGGAGTGATTATACAACAATGCAAGTTCTACAAGCAAGAAACTTAGCTCCAAATAAAAAACAAGTTGAGAAATAGTTTTGATGTTTCCATCCATATGACATCATAAAAAGTGACAAAGTAGGTCAAAGAGAATAAAGTGGTCAAGTGGACCAAATTTATATGTTGAATTACAAAAGGGGTGAAAAGTAGCAAGTCTTTTGGAAGTTTATAATGAGACGGTACACACACCAAGTCTAGAAGCAATTAATATGGTAGATCTATAAGTTTAGAACCATCACTGATGACTCTATTGAAGGAGGGAAAGATGATTTAATCTCTCTTTAAAGCAAACAAGTTGGATCCATTTTCCAATAGAGATTGGAAAAGATAAATGGAAACGAAAGGTTTGCAAGCAAGATATATCAAGAAGATTGGAATATCAAACATGATTGACAAGGACACAAGTTAGTAAGAAGAATTTTAGAAATTCATAAGCATAGCTTTGTATGTGTCAAGGTCAATAACCAAAAACAAGGAATTACGACATAAGGTCCAGTACTTCCTTAAAAAGGACACAGTGTGCCTTGGGATTCAAAGGAATAAAAAATAACAAAAAAAGAAAAAGAAAGGTAAAAAAGGGAAGACTTCTATTTATCCAAGAAATAGAAGAAGATCCTCCAGATGTCTTGATGACATACTTTTAGACCACAAGATTCTGAGATATCAAATTTAGGTCTTATGTAGAAGATAGTGGAACACTTACAAGAAGGAAAGAGGTTCACACTCATTATCTTGAGACTACATGAGATATTCAGATTCACATCTATATAGGAATATGATCTCTAAATAAAGTGCCAAACCTAGAAGATAAATAAGATTTCTAAGGATATTTTACAGGCCAATATGTTGGAGGAGAAGATAGAATGGGAAAGATATAGCTGTAATGCATGAAGGCAGTGAGTTCACTTCCTCATGAGATGGTGGAATTCATCCCATAACTCTTGGTTGCATATATGCCACATGACTATCCTAGAAATATGTAGAAGACAAGGAAGCATTTAACAAATAGTTAGTAGGTTCGCATAAAATATCCTCATATTGCATGTGTCTAACGTGGAAGATCCACATAGTTTAGAGAGTTTTAAGCAAGGGCCAAGAATTAGCAAGGTTTGCTAAGGCCAAGGCTAGACTTCTCAGAATTTTCCATCACGAGCTTTGATCTAAGTGACCCCCTTATATGGCTTTAATCTACGTGTTCCAATCTTTAGGCTTTGATCTAAGTGGCCCCCAGCTTATATGGCTATTCTTATTTGTTTTGACCTTTCCGACTACCTACCTACATGAGCTTGAGGACGATCCTCGGAATGCATTCAAAATGTTTAATCCTGTACTCTTCCAAACTTCAACTAGTGCTTGTGAGACGATTGAGATGTGATGTAATGAAGGAAAGGGTGAAGAATTCCAATACAGTTTCATCTCAAAGCCTACTACCCTACTTACGCCCAAAGTGTGTCCCTTTTCGGTTCGGATCGATTCTCCTTTCAATACTAATTTGGTGATATAATTAGGGTCTACAAGAGGGATTTGTGTGTACACAGAATAGAATAGGGATTTGGTTTAGAAAATGACTATTTCCCAATGTCAGTGGACGTTCAACCTCCTATATCTGAGAGCAGTAATGCCCTTGATGATGCCCGTAGGAGGCTTTCACTTCACTAATTTGTGAAAGGAGATGGCCAATATACAATGACTCGAATACTTCTACACTTACTAGGTAAATAATCTGAGAGAGAGAGAGAATGGTCTGTGAAAGTGTAGGAAAATAATCTGATTCCATGTCATATAATTTTTCATACAAGAAACCCTCAAATGAGGATTTAAAGTTAGTAAGCTTCTTCTGTCATGTGCACATGATTTACTCGATCGGGAGCTAGGAGAGAGCTGTGCCATGTATTATTTAATAGAGTTATCAGATGGTGTGAAATATTAAGCCATTAGGTTTGTGAGTCGTATGGAAAATACATCCCTGAGTTGGTGCAAGCTACTTCACTGTAAAAACATAATAATTTTTGGTGGTAGTCTTCTTGAATTCAAGGGTAATTTAGATTTAATTCCTTTTGAAGGATAGTGATATTGATTGTGGGTTTTCATCATGTTTTACCAAAGTGGTGTGTTCAATATTAGAAAAATTATCTATAATCTCCTAGTTATAAGCAACAAAAACTATAACTCAATGTATAATACATGCTTAGATTTCAATCCTACAAACCAAGGTTAAATTTCTTCTCAGAGGTTTACTTGATTAATTGTAAGTAATCTATAGAACAGAAGTTTAATATGCTCTAAGATTATGTGTGTTATAAATAAGGTTTATTTATTTTTATAAAGGTCTATTTGATTCAACAAAAATCCTCATCATCATAATATAAGTGTGAAATGTGCCAGATTAACGAAAGGGACTCCTCATGTTTCATCTATGTGGTGGATCCCTAGCCAAATGATTCACAACACCATCTAGATATTGTAGCTCAAGCGTAAGCACCACCTCCTTTACTTGTCAATCCGCGGAGACGTGAGGACCGGTATGAAGACCACGAGCAAGTGAAGGCACAAGTGCGTGAGTGAAAGCACACAAACATGCACACACATACACACACACGCGCACAAAGTAAGATCAAAGAGAGGAACAATGGAAAGCTTAGATTGCAAAAGAGTTCTCTTACAAAAGTTCTATTCTCTAACCAGCTAACCTCAAAAATGAGCTCTCTAGCTCTTTTTATAGTTTTTTGACTAGTTTTGGCCCTGTCCAGACCTAGTGTCCGGCCTAGTTAAAAATTAGGTTCCAGGGCTTATTTGAGGGCTCAAACGAAGTCTAAAAATTATGAAAATTGGTACGATGGTACTTCTAATACTCCTCAAGCTCGAGGGCTCCTCGGCTTGAACAAAATGGAGTTACTAAAAATAGATAATGGTATTTACAATGGTTTCTAGTGATGAAAATCACTATTTTTGTAGGGGATTCTTCTGAAAATTTGACATACACTTCTTGGAGCTCCCTACTTGCTCTCTCTTCTTCTATGTCCACTTCTTTGATGTGCTCCCATGCTTTGTCCTTGACCTTGAGCTTCAACACTCCCCCCCCTCTCGAGTCTGTCGTCCCTGACAGACCCTTGTTGTAGTGATTGTTCCAAGTAGTGCCTTGAGAGGGAGTGTCCCTTCTGTATGAACACAAGTCGTCCGACGTTCTTCATCTATCACTGTGAGTCTTTGCAGGTTGTAGTCTCTTGGTATGTGCTTCTGCCTTGTATTCCAGCATGACTGTGTCGTTGTGAGTCTCCGTTGATGTTTTCTAGATCTTCCAAAGTTGATCTTCATAGTAGTCAAGCCAAGTACTCATAACCCATATTGAGTGATGGGTAAGTGTGTTCGTGCATGGGTTGAAAAAAGTATGTGCCTTGTGCACGGCCTTGTAATGTAGCCCTACGCATGCTTACTTGGAAAATGCATTGGAAGAAGTATGGTGCAAAAATTGCGGGTCTTGAGCTAAGTGCTCAAGGGTATGCTGACGAAGAGGTTTCCTAAACTATCATGGTTATGGTGTTTCCAGAGTAAAGATACTTACCATGACGAAGGTTGATGGATGTTTGCCTCTTCGTGTGGTACACTCGGCCTTTGGGATGGAACCTTGTTGATGAATGTCCATGTTGATTGTCCACTGATGAGATCTTTTGAGTGGTGGATCCCCTCTCCTCTTTTCAAAGCAACATTTGTCACTAACAATGTGCATTTCTGAGCTTGGGCTCATGCACGTTCACTTCCCTATATTGACACTCAGAGGAATATTGGACACGTGCCAGTTTCTAAGAGATTACCATGCTGATTGACATAGACCATTCACCAGTGCTACTGTTCCATACTGGTTCAGGAAATACTGAGAATCGAATTGCTTTATATTCATTGGCAAGCAACATCGGATAACTACACCAAGCTGTGTTTCACATATACTCTTTAGCTCACCATATGCAGGAGTCTTCTCCTCTAGAACTACCTTTTGCAGATATCTCCTTGGATGCTCTGGTACATGAAGTAGTTAAGCATTACGCAAGTTGCGGACCTTCAAGCTCTTCATTCCTACCATGGTAAGAAAAAATCATAGCTGTAGATGCCATGTTCATGCCAAATGCTTGTCCTCTACCAGATAAGGCAGCAATAATCTCACTGCTGGCCGAGACACACTGGGAACAAGCTCTCGCCCACTTCGCTCTCTCTCTTTTTTTTTTTTTTTTTTTTTTTTTTTTTTTGAGGAACAGGATATCACAAAACAAGAACACAAAAGTTAGTATCAATAGAAATGTTCGACATATGTCACTGTGCTCTTGTGCATGGGATTCTCAAGTGTGTCTATGCACGGCCGTGTAATGTGGCCCTATATTAATGCATACTTCGGAAATGCATGACCTAAATGGTGCAAAAGACAGGGTTGTGCAAGGAGCACATGGTTGTTGCTCGTTCGAGGCTTTCGATGTTATTTGTGGAGGTTGATGCCGGCCTTAGTGGAGGTATCCATTGAGTCTCGAACTGATGTAATCCTCCTTATTGGAGTCCATTTTAGAACATCATTTGGCACTGTAGAGGTCACTTCAGGCGTCTTTCTCTTTGGATGCTTTCTGAACTGTGGTATCCAGTGTGGTTGATGCTTTGGTTCGGTGGAGGCTACTTGCACTTTTGGCTTCCAAACCCATATCCTTTTTGCATGTCTTCCTACTAATGTTGAAGAGCTGATTTGATCTTCCTTTGGTCTCTGTACGTGGTTCTTACCCTTTTCTCTTTTTGGCCTCTTTGTTGAAACCTTTTGCATGTGGGAGAACAAAGGTTGTTGTGGGTGTAGGATCTTCTTAGGTACCCACATCTGTAATTGCCCTTGTTGAGCTGCAGCTAACTTCTTAGGCACCCAAACTTGTTGGATATCTTGTGACGGAGCTTGTCTGAGCTGCTTCCTTCGTCTTCTGGCTTGGTTAGTGTGCATGGATGGGATTTGTGGGGGTAAGGCTGGTGGTTGCTCTCCTTTGCGTACCCAGATCTGCTTCATGCCCGGAACCGCTTTTTTATCGAATGGTGTCTTTCTATTTGATGTAGCAGTTGTCGTGAACGGTTGTGTTTGCTTGTGTGGTGGGCTCACTACTGTGGCTACTTGAGTCTTTGGAGAAGAAGAAAGATCCACCCGCCTTCGAACCTGGTCTTCCACGATTGACTCCTTCTGCATCATAGAGCTTTGGACACATACAACATCTTCTTTCATATGATTAGTCTTGGAAGAACTAAGAGAGTGTGTGGTGCCATGATCTAGGAGCATGCCGTTCTCTAATTCTAATGTAATGCATTGTTCATGTACCCAAACTTGAAGAATTTGACTTCTTAGGTTTAAGTTAACTGCATGGTCATAGATCCAATCTTGACCCAAGACAAGTGGTTCTGTAAGGTTCTCATCTTGACATACTAGCGCTTTGACTTTCATTGGAACATCTTGAAGGTAGATGGGAAGTTCCACCTCGCCCAAACAAGGGGTTTCCACACCTCCCAATCCTATGAGATAAGCTTCTATGGGATTGATGTTCAACCCCAAGTCTTGGCAGTAGGAAAGTTTAACTGCACTACTTGCTGCACCTGAGTCAATCAATGCTTTCACCGTCCTTGCACCCTTCCCTTGTCCTATCTCTATGGTCACAAAGGGTCTTCGGTCAATGACCTGAGAAGTCGCAATGCCTGACTTTTGACACATATCCATGTGATATTTTGGGGCTTTTGAGTTGACATCTAGGCCTAATCGCCTTAACTTATTTTGCCTAATACGCTCTCTGGCCTCTTCTTGTGCTTCTTCTCTCACTCTTAACTCTTCTTCTTTTCGCTTCTTCGCAGTGTTGAGTCTCATTAGCATATCCTCGGTAAGAGGTTCTTGATATAGCTTGACTCTACAGCCACTAATATAGTTTGGCAAGATATCTCCTTCTAGAGTGGCCAACTGAACTGCACCACTAGTGGAAATTCTATTAATGATCATGGGTCCATAACCTCTTTTTTCCAACTTACGGGCATGTTGTTTTAGTGTGTATACCAACACTAGATCTCCCTCTTTCAATCCCTTATCCTTGATGTGTGCATCAAAGTATGCCTTTTGCCTCTTCTTTGCAGCGTAGATGCCTGCTGCCGCTCGTAGCCTCGTTTCACCCAAGCGTTCGAGATCAACGATCCTAGAGGACAATTCATGCCCATTCCACTCATATTCTTGTGCTACTTTTAAGGCAGGGATTAAGAAATCTAATGGTAGCACAGCGTTCTGTCCGAAGACCATCTGAAATGGGGTGGCGTTGAGTACCGTTTTGTAGGCAACTCGATAAGCCCAAACAGCATGATGAAGTTGTTTGTCCCAATCAGAGCGTTTATTATTTACCAATTTTGTCAATACGTTACAGAGGATCTTATTGGTACTCTCGGCTTGTCCGTTGGCTTGTGGATGATAGGGGGCGGATTTCTTATGTATCACCAAGAATTCTTGGAGAAGATTTTCAATGACTTCATTCAAGAAGTGTGTGCCTCTATCGCTCACCAACTCTATTGGTAGTCCATATCTCGTGAACACATTCTCGAATAAGAACTTAGCCGTAGTCTGAGCATCATTCTTTGTTGTGGCTTTGACTTCTACCCACTTTGTAAGGTAATCTGTGGCTACAATGATGTACTCTGCATGGGAGTTTCTAGCTGGGGGGTTAATAGGACCTATGAAGTCTATGCCCCACTTCGAAAATGCACGTCCTCCCATCATTGGCCTCAAGGGCATCTCGTCTTTTCTCACTGGATATTGTGCACGTTGGCAAGTGTCACATTTCTTCACATAGGTATGTGCATCCATATGAAGAGTGGGCCACCAAAGTCCTGAGAATAGAATGGTTTTAATCACTCGGTCAGGGCCAAAATGTCCACCTGCAACACCACTGTGTGCAGTCTCTAAGACCCTTAAATAGTCTGATTCATGAACGCACAGTCTTAAGTAACCATCTTTACCTCTTCGGTATAGGTTTTCTCCTACTAAGGCATAGCCTTGAGCCTCTTGCTCCATATTTCGTCTTCTTGCTAGACTGGCCTCTTTGGGTAATCTTCCCGATCTCATAAACTCTACCAATGGAGTACTCCAATCTGGAATTAATGATACTTGATAAAGGGTCGCATGCTCCACTGGTGGTTTCTCTCTACACATTGGACAATTCTTGATCCACTCATGTATTTCTTTGTCCATGCTAGGCCAATACACTCCTGAACGTTTCAAATTCTGCAATGTTCGTTGTTTAGAATAGTGATTTCCTAGCAATCCCTCATGAGCTTGCTGCAACCAACTACTATGTTCATCATCCTCGACACAACAAGCTAATACACCCTCAGTATCTTGTTTGTACATGCTTCCTGCCAATATGTGATATTTTTGTGATTTTACAATTTCTTCTTGTGATGTTTTCACATTCTTATTTGCAGGGCCGAAGGTTAGGACTGGTACCAACTTATTTGCCCATTTAGGAACAACTTCCAAATTGAACAGATAAGCATCAGGTAGTTCATCAGACACTCCTTGTGGTGACTCTCCTGAAGTAATGCGAGAAAGGTGATCTGCCCGAAGGTGGGTTCTACCTTTCCTGACAACAACTTCAAAGTCATACTCCATTAGTAAGAGGAACCATCTTACTAAGCGTCCAGTATTGCAAGGTTTATTGACCAAATATAACAAAGCTTGATGATCAGTGAAGAACTTGAACTTGTTGGCCAATAAATAGTGTCTAAACTTCTTTACAGCATATACCATGCCTAACCCTTCTCGCTCGGTTGTGGTATAATTTCTTTCGGCTGGGTTTAGTTGTCTACTAGCATATGCTATGGGCAAATCTAAATTCCCTTCACCTGTGGGTTGTGCCAGCACACATCCTATGGCATGATTGGATGCATCCACATGGACATGGAATGGTTTATTCCAATCAGGAGTGGTCAGTATTGGTGCTGTGCACAAACGTTTCTTCAGTTCATTGAAAGAATTCTCGCATTCGTCGTTCCACTCAAAATTAGACAGCAAGGCATAAAGGGGTCTAGCTATGATCGCGTACATGTGGATAAACCTACGGTAATATCCACAATGGCCCATAAAGGCTTGTACCTCTTTAACATTCCTTGGCCTTGGCAGCTCCGCTATGGCTCGTACCTTATCTTCATCCGTTGAGATTCCATTCTTAGAAACAATATGACCGAGGATTTTACCTTGACGCACCATGAACACACACTTTTCTGGGTTCAGACACACTCGATATTCTCTACACTTGTTGAAGATTTGTCTGAGTTCAGGGATGTGAACCCTTCTTTCTTGGGAATGAGCACATAAATCATCCACATACACTTCTAAGCTCTTTCGCAAGAACTCTTTGAAGACATGACACATGAGCCTTTGGAATGTTGCAGGTGCATTGGTGAGCCCAAATGGCATCACCCGAAATGCAAAGATTCCCCACTCTGTAGCAAAAGCTGTTTTGTGTTGATCTTCTGGGGCAATGGCTACTTGATTGTAACCTGAAAATCCATCAAGGAAGCTATAAACTTCCTTGCCTGCAACACGCTCCAAAAGGTGTTCTGTGATTGGAAGTGGATAACTATCTCTAATCGTAGCGGCATTAACTTTTTTAAGGTTAATACACACTCGCAACTTCCCGTTCTTCTTGGGTACCACAACAATGGGGGACACCCATTCGGTATGCTCAATCTCATAGATGAATCCAGCCTCAATCAACCTATCAATTTCTTCTTTGATTTTGGCTGCATAGGTATCATTATATGTGTAGGGTTTCTGTTTGGTGGGCTTAGCATCAGCAGTCATGGGGATAGTATGAGAACAAATTCTTGGATCTACCCCTTTCAAGTCTCTATAGTGCCATGCAAACACATCCCTATATTCCCTTAATAGAGCTATGAGCTCCATTTCTTCTCTTGCACTTAGATCATCTCCTATATATGTGCATCTCTCTTCGTTCTCTTCAATGGTCACTACAATCTTCTTGGTCTTTTCTTTATTATCATATGATTCTCCTATGATGGCCTCTCTCTTAGGCATTCGTACCAAAATTTTGCGGTCGTCAACTTCATATTTCTTGAAGTTTTCTGGTACTTCAAACAATGATTCCTCCTTTTCTTGTTTCACTGCTTTTCTTTTCTTTTTCTTTTGACTACTCTCCCTTCCATCCTTTGAGTTTACTGTTTTAATACTTGTGAGAGGTTCTTCTTCTTTCTGGGTGAACACTCCTATATCTTCTAGATAGTGCTGCTCTGAGTTAAAGCAACTATCCATCACAATAGACTCCAAATCATCGTCATTCTCTTCTTCTTCTATGACATCACTAGGGTCACATTCTTCTAGCAAAGGTTGACACATGAACACTGAGATATCATAACCCTCCTCATCACAATGAGGTGTCCACTGTTCCTCATTGACAGCAATGTCCATGGTGGCTAAGATTTCTGGCCAGCCATGAGGCTCAAACTCCTCATCTGGAAAGATCATCGGTGTGTAGGCTGGGTCTCTAACTGGTCTATCTCCTAGTGAAGTTCCTTCTTCCCTTGCCTTTAAACGTTTTTCCTCTTCCTTTGCGACTTTGCACATCCACAAATGAGTATCTTCATGCAGCCATGATGGATCAGGTGAACTTTCAGAATGCACAGAGATGGAATCTTCTTTCACTTTGTGGATAGAATTCCACTGTAGGGGTGGTACATCTCTGAAGGTGTAATCCTTCAAATTGACCTTGGTGGTAACCCCTAAGTGCTGTAAGTACAAGGAGTTAGTTCCCCAATCCTGTACTATTTGCAATTGTCGTAGGAAGGGTCTTCCTAGGATCATCTCATAGACATTATTTTTCTCAAAGTCACATATAGCAAATGTGTGCTCAAACTCTACACCACAAGTGGTTAGAGTGATCCCTTCTAGCAATCCTAGAGGTCTTTCAAAATGACCATCAGCCATTTGAAGCTTCATTCTAGTTGGTCTTAATGTGGGCTTGCCCCATTGCTTCCACAAGGAGGTGGTCGCAATAGCAACACCAGCACCTGAATCTATGATTGCTTTGGTTGTGTAACCTTGGTAGGTGATGGGAAGATAAGTATTACCTTCTTCACCCTCACACATGTCCCCTATTTTGTCTAGAGGTATCTCTGGTACCCTTTGCTTGGAGCCTGCTTTTGGCATGTTGGAATCAAGTTCTGGAACCTGATCCTTCACATGATTCCAGAGCTCAGGTTTTGCTTTGAGCAGCTCTTCTACAGTGAGATGACACTGAACCTTAGTGTTCTTCACGACATCCGTGTTCCTTGGAACCACTGAGTCTTCATTTCTTACTAGTATTGTGGGAGCTCTAATCTGGAGAGATTCAGATTCCCATGGGCCTGGAAATTGAGGCAGTTCTTCTAAGGTATTAGATTCAAAATCTAATCTTTCGTCTTCTTGTTCTGCTGCATCTTCGTAAATAGATGGAATGTCTTGGGGAAATTGATCATGAAGATCATCAATCTCAGGAATAGGAGGGGAATTACCCTTCTCCTTGGCCCATTTCTCTTCTTGTATTTCCCGCAAGAATTCTTGAGAGTACTGTTGAATTGAAGGAGGTATTCCTGGATCCGTGGAATTAGGAACATAAGCTCCCATTGGTGGTGAGCTTCCTCTTTCAATAACTGGTTGAGCCTGTGGAGGTAAAGAAACTTGTGGTTTGTTTACCAATTGCTCTAATCTTTCTAGTAAGCCCTGGAAATGCAAATCTGATTTGATAGAGTTTGTCTGATTGAACTTTTGACTAGTCTCAAGTATGGCTTGAGCTTGTTCTACCATTTTCATGCACATTTTCATCCGTTCAATCTCTAAATCTGCTCTGGGGTAACTCTTGTCTAGGTTTGCCGCTGTAGGCCCTTCTTGAAGTCGAGCCTGGTAGGCCTTGAACATCATGTCCAAGCCTTCTGGGGTTGGATCTGCCAGAACAGACCCTGGTTGCGGTCTATTTACAATGGGTGGTGGGGTGGGATGAGGTGGAGTGGATGGAGTTTCGGCATGCGAGGGGCTTTGAGATGCAATGTCTTCTATTTTTGTTTTCGCTTCTTTTAAGCTTTCTTCTAGTTCCGATAACTTTTTATTCCACTTACGATTGGCCTTCTCTCTGGTATCCTTCCATGTTCTTGCTTTCCTCTTACTAGGCTCTCCCGATTCACTCGACTCTGATTGTTCTACTGGTTTATCCTGTTTTAAGGCTTGTGCTCTAGTGACAGCTTGTATAGGAGCCACATTGCTACTACTTGAACTTGGATCTGCCACTAAGCCTACCACATTAATGGGTGTAATCTTGGGTGCACTAGAGGGGTTTCTTGGACAATCTCTGGGGAGATGGTCTTTGCCACAATCGGGACAAAAAGCCTGTATTGTGATAGCCTGTCCTTGGCTCGGAGATGGTGGGTGGGGACAGTCACGAATGAAATGGTCACCATGACATCTGAAACAAGATCCTCTAGGGGCTTGTGGTCTCATTTGTCTCAACTGGGGCCTAGGGTTAGGATTTGTGTACATGACATTGGAGTATTCTGGCTCCCAATTTTGCTCCATAGGCGGTGCCTCATATTGATACGAGTAAATCTCACTATGTTCAGGTGACTCTGTGTAATAAGCATGTGGACTACCTTCATGGGAGTAGTCTGAACTATGGGCATGAGAGTCATTATCTGGTATCAATGGGGTTAGTGGCACCAAAGCTCTATTTGGATTCTCCTCTCCCACAGCATACTTGACTGGAATCACGTTGGCTGGAGCTGATGGTTGGTTTCCCAAGACAGGTTGTGGCCTATATGGTGCCTGATATTGCTGCTGGTATTGAGGTTGATATTGTTGTGGCCTATAATATGGCTGTTGGTACTGATTCTGATACCTACCCTGCTGGTAAGGTTGCTGATAATTTTGTCTAACAGCCTGCCTGTTATAGGGACAATCTTGGGCCGTATGATTTGTGTATTTTCTCTCAATGGTGCAATATAGAGCATTAGGGTTTCCTTGGGGTTGAGTCGTCAACGGGCAACCATTAGCCATGTGATCTCCTCCACATGCATAACATCGCTTCACTGGGGTGACCCTTGGCATTTGTCTATTTTGAACTCCTAGCTTTTTGGCCACCTGCTCAGCTATCTCATCTATCTCAGTGGAGGCTCTAGAGGTATGACTTGTAGAACTATCAGAGTCCTTATAGAGTTTGGATAGTCCTAACTCCTCACCCAAGTTGTCTTCTATGTCAATGCACATCCGTATGCACTCTTCTATGGATCTAGGCTCTTTCAAGTATACATATGACCTTAATTTTGTGCTCAATAGGCCATCTAAAAACAGCGCCACTTGTTTGGCTGATGTGGGTAATTCTGGTACAGGGCATCTTTCCAAGTACTGTCTAAACCTTCTTCCTGCAAGTCGCACTGTTTCTTGGGGTGTCTGCTTGAAGCTGTGGATCAAAGATGAAGTGTTATGCCTGATACCACTCTTGGAAAATTCTACAATGAATTCGTCTAGCAGTTGGCCTATATTGTGATAGTTGCGACTACTCAATGGTTGAAACCAAGCTAAGGCAGTGCCCTTAAGAGTCAGACCAAATGCCTCGTACTGGGTGAACAAATCCTCAACCTGTTCAGCTCTTAACACTTGTTTGAACTCAGCCACATGATCATAAGGATCTCCTGACCCGTCAAAATAATTCTTCATTGCCTTGATCACTTGAGTGGGTCTGAGGGTTCTTGGGTGCTCTCCGGTTCTAGGCAATGGAAATTCATGTTCATTTCTTTGTTGCCTATGTGCTTGATATCTCTCTCTTTCAGGTCTTTCATTTTCAAATCCTGACCTATTCCTGCCCACTGTGTGTGCAAAACTTACCTCCGGTCTCTCTCTAGTTCTTTCTCTCTGGGCTTCCTGAGCTTGGGATGACCCTACTCCTTGGAGGCCGTGGGAAACATTGGATCTTGGTGGGGGGAAAATCAATTCATTCTTCCAAGTATATGCATGTCTATCATGTTCTGTTACCAAGAAAATTTTCTCTGATGTGTTATCCAGGTAGACAACCTTTCCTGGTATCTCTGGATCCTTGAACTCGTAGATGATGACTATGCCCAATTGGCTAGGTTGTTCTGGCTTGAATCTCCAAAAGGCTTCCTCTGTTTCTCTATTCAAAAATAGTTCTATGCTTTTGTTGTCTTGAGGGATCCAGTCTGGAGTGATCACTCGGGTCAAAACTGACTTGCCTCTAGGAGTCTGGGGTCCTTGTCCTATATTTCCTTGTTCTAGGTCTCCTATCTCATTCTCATGAATGATATTTCCAAACTCATCGGTTCTATCTGGTTGGTTGGTAACCACATACATGGTTCCTTCCTTATCAATGTATGAACCCTCTTCGAACTTGACCACCGGGTGTTCAAGTCCAAAGGTTTGATCTGGATTTTTTAGTTGGACCACTGATCGCCTCAGACCATCCTCATAGATGCGAGCACCTAATTGGTTGGTCCGAATATATTCCAACTGTGTCTTATAGGGACCTTCCGGTGTTTGTAGATGGGCAATCCCTGAGCCACCTGCAGGTTTTCCCATACTAAAAGACATTTCTGAATCACTTGTGTCTGATCTGAGTAAAAGATGACCACTTAGTTGTTGTGCCCAAGACTTGGATGTATGGTTGACACTAGCCTCAGAAGATCTAATGCTTTGTTTATCCTTGCCTAAGTGTCTACCAGATCTCAGGTTCATAAGCTTTAGTCAAGAGTCCAAATTTTCCCTTTGATATGGTTCAAAATTCTTTAGAGCCCCCTTGGTTCCCTAGTCCCACCTCAGGGTCAACTTCAAATTATCCTATCTCAAAATCAACGCATTGTTCTTGAAAAAAACAGTTGAGATCGTGTAGGATTTGAAACAAGCTTTCCAACAAGCTATAGAGCTCAAAAAATGGACTTTGGATGAGAAAGTTATGCCAATTCAGGCTCCTGGGGGTCAAAACAGGCAAACAGGACCTTTGGAGAAAATCGCGATTTTGTGAACTTTCTGAAAATCGCGATGCTGTGAAGTCAAAAAAATCGCGATGTTGAGCACAAAATCGTGTTTTTGAAAATCGCGATTTTGAGCAGAAAATCGTGATTTGAAAATCGCGATGTTGATCACAAAATCGTGTTTCAGAGAATCGCGATGTTGATCACAAAATCGTGTTGCTGAAAATCGCGATGTTGATCACAAAATCGTGTTTCAGAGAATCGCGATGTTGATCACAAAATCGTGTTTCAGAGAATCGCGATGTTGATCACAAAATCGTGTTTCAGAGAATCGCGATGTTGATCACAAAATCGTGTTTCAGAGAATCGCGATGTTGATCACAAAATCGTGTTTCTAAAAATCGCGATTTTGACTCAGAGAATCGTGATTCACAAAATCGTGTTTTTGACTGAAAATCGTGTTTTCTCAGAATCGTGTTTTTGACATGAAAATCGCGATCTTGAGCAGAAAATCGTGAATTGAAAATCGCGATTTTGAGCAAAAATTCGTGTTTTCTCAAAATCGTGTTTTTGACTTGAAAATCGCGATTTTGTCCCACAGAATCGTGTTTTTCTCAAAATCGTATTTTTGGCTGAAAATCGTGATTTGTGAGAATCGCGATTTTGAGCAGAAAGTCGTGTTTTTCACAAAATCGTGTTTTTTGCTGAAAATCGTGATTGGTGAGAATCGCGATTTTGAGCAGAGAATCGTGTTTTTTGAAAATCGTATTTTTCACATGAAAATCGCGATGTTGAGCACGAAATCGTGTTTTTGCTGAAAATCGTGATTGGTGAGAATCGCGATTTTGAGCAGAGAATCGTGTTTTTTTGAGAATCGCGATTTTGAGCAGAGAATCGTGTTTTTTTTTTTTTTTTTTTTGAGAAAAACACAGAATCGCGATTTTTTTCAACCAATTTTTAGGCGGGAAAACTGAAAATCGTGATTGTTCAAAAAATTTGAATTTTCACAGAATCGCGATTTTCATCACAGAGTCGCGTTTTTTGGCGGGAAATTCAAATTTCTGAGCGCCGGCTATGGCGAGCTCCGTATGAGCAGAAAATCATGAAAAAAATACAGCGCTTGCTCTCCCTTGCACCTCCTAACTCCTTCACACACAATAATGCATGAAAAATGGAATGAAAATGGTGAAAATGCACTAAAAAACAAGAAATTTCTATGAAGAAGAAGATGGAAGAAGGTGGAGATGATGATGATGATGAAGATGAAGAGGAAAAAACAGAAAATGAACTGAAATGATAGTTTTTTTACCTTCCAACGTCGCAAATCTACGATCTTACCATCACAACGCTCGTCCTCGAAGCTCTCTCCCCGGCAACGGCGCCAAAATTTGGTGTAGCTCAAGCGTAAGCACCACCTCCTTTACTTGTCAATCCGCGGAGACGTGAGGACCGGTATGAAGACCACGAGCAAGTGAAGGCACAAGTGCGTGAGTGAAAGCACACAAACATGCACACACATACACACACACGCGCACAAAGTAAGATCAAAGAGAGGAACAATGGAAAGCTTAGATTGCAAAAGAGTTCTCTTACAAAAGTTCTATTCTCTAACCAGCTAACCTCAAAAATGAGCTCTCTAGCTCTTTTTATAGTTTTTTGACTAGTTTTGGCCCTGTCCAGACCTAGTGTCCGGCCTAGTTAAAAATTAGGTTCCAGGGCTTATTTGAGGGCTCAAACGAAGTCTAAAAATTATGAAAATTGGTACGATGGTACTTCTAATACTCCTCAAGCTCGAGGGCTCCTCGGCTTGAACAAAATGGAGTTACTAAAAATAGATAATGGTATTTACAATGGTTTCTAGTGATGAAAATCACTATTTTTGTAGGGGATTCTTCTGAAAATTTGACATACACTTCTTGGAGCTCCCTACTTGCTCTCTCTTCTTCTATGTCCACTTCTTTGATGTGCTCCCATGCTTTGTCCTTGACCTTGAGCTTCAACAGATATACACTTGATAAACTGATCTGAGTGCAAAGTAGGCAATGAATAATGAGGGTGGATCAAAAAACATCCCTAGGTGATTCAACATTTTCACTATGTGCTATTTGGGAACTATGTGAAATGGGTGGATTCAAATTACTAATCCATTTGGGTGTAATCAATGCATGGATGTAGTAACTAAGTTGGGATTTTTATCCCTCACGAGAATTTGAGAACGCTTGATTCACTTGAATTTGATTTGGAAAACTACAAGTTTGGTTGTCCCAATCATCTAAATTGGATGTTTGTACTATGGTTCACTCCCAACCAACATTTACTTGATTTTTTCATCGGAGTGGAGGATTAATTTGACCTAATGAGCTTGAAAATCCTATGTAGAATATAGGAGATAGTTTTCCATTTACTTTTGTTCGACCTTACTTTAACTTGACCAGGTCAAATGAAAATCGTCGAGCTTTGGACACTTTCTCAAAATCTTTAGCTTTAAGTTCTTGGGAGTTGTCAATCTTATGACCAATTCCTAATTTTTCTTTTCAGGATTGTGCTCAACTTTTTGATCTCATGCTGTGACTCACACTTTCTCTTAGGAACCTGAAGACCTTTTGTTGGAACACCCATCTTGCTTAGGGTCTTTAAAAATAGAACCAATTATAATTCCAAGTTCTTAAATTTCTCAAGTTCAAGTCCAATTGGTTACACTCAACCAATTTGTAGCGACAAGATCTATTCACTTCTTGCCTTTAGATTCCTTTCTTACTGAAGCTTTAAGTAGTTACCCCAAGGACTTTAAAAGAATATCTCTATGACTTAATTCTAAGCATCTGCTCATGCTTTTGGATTTCACCTTTAAGAAATTCCTATAAGGATAGACAAATAATATGTTTTACCTTCCATCAAGTTCTATTGTCATCATGGTTTTAGACTACATACTTGGCACAACTAACTCTTTTCGCACTTTCCTTTGGATAAGTGGAACTTGGGCATGCTTCATGTATCTTTTTATTTTACAACCACCTTTAGGTTTAGTGATACCATTTTTCTAAACTTCGCATGCCAGAAATGTATTTTCTAGATAACTTTCTTGGCTTAACATCTATATCCTAAAGATGTTTACCTTTCCTTTCCTAATCCATCAATTAGGCTTAATGATTATGTTCTTTTTTCTATAAAAATATACTTGAAAAGAAATCAAAGCTTCCATCATGTGATAGCTTTTATCTTTAGAATATATTTCAAAACATTATCATGTACTTTTCATAACATATTTATGAAATTATTTCTTGTTTTGGGAAAAGTTCATGGGTCAGTGGAGATCCATTTTTTGGAGCTTCTTGTATTCCCAAAAGAGAATTTCACCTCGAATAAATTTCATGGATTAATGGAGATCCATTTCTTGGAACTTATTGTATTCTCAAATGAGAAGATCACCTTGAATATGATAGGAAAATGGTGTCATTCATGAAATATAATACTAGAGTATTTCATTTAAGTTCTTGCCTTTAAGAAATATCTCATTTCCCAAAGATCAATTGTCTAGGTTTCATCTTGAAATTTCAAATCTCTTAAGATGAAATCACAAAGTAAATCTCCAACTCTTCTAAGAGAAAGAGGTGTTTCAAAGTTTTTGTGATTCTAGGCACTAAGCATCTTTTCCATAGAAGCAATGATGAAACTCAACATCTGTCTATTGAACTTAATATATTCAATTTATGTTAAGTTCAATCAGTCTTTGTTGATTTCCATCATTCCTTTGGACGGAATCAAGTGAGATATCTCATTTCAAAGTGCTCATGGAACTATGGAAACTTTCTTAGGTTATCATGCTACTTAGATGCAGGAGAAATACATGAGAAAGTATAAAAGCTCTTTTCTTAATGACTCTCTAAGTATCACCAGGACTTGGAGTCATCATAAATCTTTATAAGTCTTAAGTAGTCATTTATTATTGCCCATCAAAATGGAAAGAAAATCGAATTCTTGACTTTCTGCTTCTACCTACTTTTACTAAGGAAGAGACCTAACATACATAATGTAACTCTTCATTAAGTATGTGATACCTAAGTATCACTTTGGGAAAGAATCTACTAGTCACTTGAGTTGCAAGATTGTAGCTAGCATGACCTTGCAATCAACTAGTTTTCTGTGGTGGAAAGTCAATCCACAAAGCAATTGTTTGGATTGATTCATAAAAGAATAATGCAAATAACTAACTATTAGGACCACCACGTGCTAGAGAGATGACTCTCCTCCCAACCTTATGCTTGCATATATAGCTATTGAGGAATCAATCCCTTTCATTCTAAGCCACTCTTTGCAACTTTATTTGAGAACCACTCTTTTGGAAGAGTAGCATCAGTTGAGAACTATCCTTTCCAAAATCAATCCACTAAAGAGTGGTTTTTGATACATATTTCATATGAATCCACTTGGTTACTTGTTATTTAATTTTTATTACTACAACTTTAACTTTTTTTCCCAGAGTCTTACACACATCCCATTCACACATGCCACATACTCTTGAAGATGGAACATTATTTTTCTTTCATCTTTCAATCACACACATACACCCTATTACTCATAGAATCGTTTTATTTGGATATCAACGGCTTTTCTTTAATATTACTCATTATCTTTCTATAAGCCTCCTCTACAAAATGTTCCATCTTCATTTCCTATTTTCTACACACAACATTTTTTTTGTCTATTTTTCTCGATTCCTTCCCTTTTTTTGTGTCTCCAACTTTTCAATTTATCGGAAACGGAAGGGTATGCATCTTAAAAGAATTCCAAAACTGAAAGTGCATCTTTATGCATCAAAGAACAAACGAAAAGATAATAAAGGGGATAAGATAATCAAAGCACACTAGTTGGTTCATTCTCAACTGCAGTAAGGGCTAAAACATTATGAATCTCAAAATATTCTGCATAATTTACCTGGTCTCCTTGTTGTCTCTTGGTCTCAATTTTGGTTCATCCTATGTATTCCTTTATGCCACTACGCTTCCAATCTTCTCCAACTTCATAAGTCTAAACTTCAAGAGGTATTGATGATGGAATAGGTACCAATGTAGGTAATGAAATTCTCTCTTCATCTCCATCTCTTAGGATTTGAGAATTTCATCACCCCCCTTATATGGTTGAATGTAAGAATCCAAATTCCTTCTAAAAAATGCATATTCATCTGCCTTTATGAATTTTGGAATTTCTTCCTTCTTATCATAAATTTGACTTTCTACAATATATGTGTTGCGTGAGAGTAGGATATCACATGTATCTGGAACATAGAATCTGTATCCTTTGCTTTCAATTGCATAACCAATAAAGACAACTTTAATGGCTTTTACATCAAGCTTACCACGATCCTTCTTCTCAATCTGAACATAAGCTAGGGAACCAAAAACTTTAAAGTAACTCACATTCGGCGTCTTCCCATAATAAGCTTCATAAGGTTTAATGACCTTTGAAGCTTTTGTGGAAGACCTATTTAGAATGTGATTATTTGTGTGTACTGCATCAAACCAAAAATTGGGAGAAAGCCTTTAGGATGACATCATACTACACATAATCTCAACAGGTATCCTATTCTTTCTCTCTGCAACACCATTCTGTTCTAGTGTGTAAGCAATAGTGAGTTGATGAGAAATACCTTTGTCTTCAAGAAAAGACTTCAAGTCCTTTGACATGTACTCTCCTCCTCTATTACTTCTCAAAATCTGGATCTTTGACTGACTTTCATTTTCAACCATAGCTAAGAATTTCTTGAAAGTAGGAAAAACCTCTGACTTCACTTTAAGACTGTAAATCTTTGAATATCTTGAGAAATCATCAATGAATATAACAAAATATCTCAAACCTTGGATAGAATCTATTCTCATTGGACCATTCACATCTCAATGTATGATCTGCAACTTCCTTGTGGTCATTATAAATCCATGTTTCTTGAAAAGTAGTTCGTGAAACTTTCCTTCAAGACATCCTTCACATGAATCTGCATCATCTGGTAAAGCAAAAGTAGGCATTATCTAGAAAACGATGACTTATAACATAGGGAGTTCCCTAAGACGTACTTTGGGACACCTACCACCTACTCTCACTACACATTAGCCTTTTAATCTAAAGATAGTTTGGAACCAACCAAATAAACAAAACGAGCATTCAAAAAGAAGAAAAGATTAAATAAAATGAAGACGCATGCTAGAGCCTTGCCTCACCCAAGCTCTCGTCCTTGATCCAACTAGGGTCCTTGTTGACAGGATGCGGGAAGAAGCAAGTATGGACACACATGCAGATCTAGCACTGAGGCTACCCTTCATTTTTTTCAAAACCCCAACATCATTCTGAAGTGATTCTCATCACTACAAACCCTTGTAAATATCATTTCACCTTTTTGTAGCTCCATTTTGTACAAGCCGAGGAGTCCTCGAGCTTGGGGAGCCTTAGATGTAGTTGCCTGCCAATTTTCATAATTTTTAGATCTCGTTTGGGCCCTCAAATAAGCCCCGGAACCTAATTTTTAACTAGGCCGGACACTAGGTCTGAACAGGGCCAAAGCTAGTCAAAAACTATAAATAGAGCTAGAGAGCTCATTTTTGGCTCAGCTTCTTGTAGTTTGAGCTTGTATGAGAACTTTCTTGCAATAGAAGTGATTCCATTGTCCTACTCTCTTTGTTCTAACTGTGTGTGCGCGCGTGTGTGTATGTGTGTGCATGCTTGTGTGCTTCTCACTCACGCACTTGTGCTTCCACTTGCTCGCGGTCTTCATACCATCCTCATGTCTTCCCGGATTGACATTAAAGGAGGTGTTACTCATCACTGAGCTACACCAAATTTTGGCGCCGTTGCCGGGGATCGAGCTTTGAGGACGAGCGTGTGATGGTAAGACGTAGAGAGGACGCGTTGGAATGGTAAGTAGTAGGTAAATTTCTGATTTTTCTCCATCTCCATTTTCATCTTCACCTCCTTCTCCATCTCCACCTCCACCTCCTTCCCCACTACATATCCCCTCTTCCTTTTCTTTCCCTCATTTGTTGTGTGCGAGTTTGAGAGAGAGCGATTGTGCGTGCTTGTGTTTGTGTGTTTTTTGCATGTTTCTTGCAGGTGGCAGCTCCATCATCATCTCCAGCAAGCTCAGCAGGTACAGAAATTGTCTGCACAGTTCCCGAGGCGTTGAGCTCGAGCTATCGCGACACTCCGAAAATTTCGCCTTCTCACGATTCTGAGTGCACCACGGCATTGCGCAGGCCTAGAGCTCCTAGGAACCCTAGATAGAACAGGAAAATTCACCATATCCTGAGCTATCGCGACACCCCAAGGTATCGCGACACCCCGTGAGCTATCGCGACACTCCAAGGTATCGCGACACCCCGTGAGCTATCGCGACACTCCAAGGTATCGCGACACCCCGTGAGCTATCGCGACACTCCAAGGTATCGCGACACCCCGTGAGCTATCGCGACACTCCAAGGTATCGCGACACCCCGTGAGCTATCGCGACACTCCGAGGTATCGCGACACCCCCAGCTATCGCGACACTCCAAGGTATCGCGACACCCCGTGAGCTATCGCGACACTCCGAGGTATCGCGACACCCCCAGCTATCGCGACACTCCAAGGTATCGCGACACCCCGTGACCTATCGCGACACTTCCAGCTATCGCGACACTCCGAGGTATCGCGACACCCCGTGACCTATCGCGACACTTCCAGCTATCGCGACACTTCCAGATATCGCGACACTCCCCACCTATCGCGACACTCCCAGCTATCGCGACACTCCCCACCTATCGCGACACTCCCAGCTATCGCGACACCCCGACCCGACCTATCGCGATACCCGGCCATTAACGCATGAAAAATGAGAGTTAATTTTTGAGTGATTGAAAGGGTAGTTGAGCTTGAATTTTGACATATTGGAATAACTTAGAACCTTGGGAGTGGGCAAAAGGCATAGAAACCAGAGATAGGTGGGACTAAGTGATTCTCAGAGACAGGGGGTACAGTGAGCTACTCCAAGGGGGTTAAAATTATTGAAGCGTGTCTTTCAAATACTTGTGGCAATAAATCTATACTAACTGGTGAGTTTGTGCAGGAACTTTGTGGGCACTCAAGGCAATCGAAGCAAGCTAGCAAGGGTGAGTACCGGGCTTGGGAGAAGGCTTCCTGGGCTTGCATAGCTGTTTGGTCAACCAGCTGATTGAGGTTGGAAGATCTCATAACCCTCCTTTGTCAATTCCTAGCCTAGGCTAAGTACGACTTAGGTGTGGTAATTAATTAGGGCAACGTTAGGCACGAATCAAGTCCAAGAGAATTAATCAACCAAGTGCAAGAAAATAAATAGGTCTTAAGTGCGAAAACACTAAGGGACAAAAAGGTAAACGGGAATCGATCACTCATCAAGTGCGGAAATTCACTTAAGTACTCCTGACGACGCAATTTCAGACAAGACCATAAACATAATTGTTGACAGGATGCGGGAAGAAGCAAGTATGGACACATATGCAGATCTAGCACTGAGGCTACCCTTCATTTTTTCCAAATACCCCAACATCATTCTAAAGTGATTCTCATCACTACAAACCCTTGTAAATATCTTTTCACCTTTTTGTAGCTCCATTTTGTACAAGCCGAGGAGTCCTCGAGCTTGGGGAGCCTTAGATGTAGTTGCCTGCCAATTTTCATAATTTTTAGATCTTGTTTGGGCCCTCAAATAAGCCCCGGAACCTAATTTTTAACTAGGCCGGACACTAGGTCTGAACAGGGCCAAAGCTAGTCAAGAACTATAAATAGAGCTAGAGAGCTCATTTTTGGGGTAGCTTCTTATAGTTTGAGCTTGTATGAGAACTTTCTTGCAATAGAAGTGATTCCATTGTCTTACTCTCTTTGTTCTTGCTGTGTGTGCGCGTGTGTGTGTATGTGTGTGCATGCTTGTGTGCTTCTCACTCACGCACTTGTGCTTCCACTTGCTCGTGGTCTTCATACCATCCTCATGTCTTCCCGGATTGACATTAAAGGAGGTGCTACTCATCACTGAGCTACACCAAATTTTGGCGCCGTTGCCGGGGATCGAGCTTTGAGGACGAGCGTGTGATGGTAAGACGTAGAGAGGACGCGTTGGAATGGTAAGTAGTAGGTAAATTTCTGATTTTTCTCCATCTCCATCTTCATCTTCACCTCCTTCTCCATCTCCACCTCCACCTCCTTCCCCACTACATATCCCCTCTTCCCTTCCTTTCCCTCATTTGTTGTGTGCGAGTTTGAGAGAGAGCGATTGTGTGTGTTTGTATTTGTGTGTTTTTTGCATGTTTCTTGCAGGTACCAGCTCCATCATCATCTCCAGCAAACTCAGCAGGTACAGAAACTGCCTACACAGTCCCCGAGGCGTTGAGCTCGAGCTGTCGCGACACTCCGAAAAGCTCGACCCCTCACGATTCTGAGTGCACCACGGCATTGCGCAGGCCTAGAGCTCCTAGAAACCATAGATAGAACAGGAAAATTCGCCATACCTCGAGCTATCGCGACACCCCAAGGTATCGCGACACTCCGAGCTATCGCGACACCCCAAGGTATCGCGACACTCCGAGCTATCGCGACACCCCAAGGTATCGCGACACTCCGAGCTATCGCGACACCCCAAGGTATCGCGACACTCCGAGCTATCGCGACACCCCAAGGTATCGCGACACCTCGAGCTATCGCGACACCCCAAGGTATCGCGACACTCCGAGCTATCGCGACACCCCAAGGTATCGCGACACTCCGAGCTATCGCGACACCCCAAGGTATCGCGACACTCCGAGCTATCGCGACACCCCAAGGTATCGCGACACTCCGAGCTATCGCGACACCCCAAGGTATCGCGACACTCCGAGCTATCGCGACACCCCAAGGTATCGCGACACTCCGAGCTATCGCGACACCCCAAGGTATCGCGACACTCCGAGCTATCGCGACACCCCAAGGTATCGCGACACTCCGAGCTATCGCGACACCCCAAGGTATCGCGACACTCCGAGCTATCGCGACACCCCAAGGTATCGCGACACTCCGAGCTATCGCGACACCCCAAGGTATCGCGACACTCCGAGCTATCGCGACACCCCAAGGTATCGCGACACTCCGAGCTATCGCGACACCCCAACCCGACGTATCGCGATACATGGCCATTAACGCATGAAAATTGAGAGATAATTTTTGAGTGATGGAAGGGTAGTGAGCTTGGTGTTTGACATATTGGTACAACTTAGAACCGTGGTAGGGGGCAAAAAGCATAGAAACCCGAGATAGGTGGGACTAAGTGATTCTCAGAGACAGGGGGTACAGTGAGCTACCCAAGGGGGTTAAAATTATTGAAGCGGGTCTTTCAAATACTTGTGGCAATAAAGCTATACTAACTGGTGAGTTTTTGCAGGAACTCTGTGGGCACTCAAGGCAATCAAAGCAAGCTAGCAAGGGTGAGTACCGGGCCTGGGAGAAGGCTTCCTGGGCTTGCATAGCTGTCGGGTCAACCAGCTGATTGAGGTTGGAAGATCTTATAACCCTCCTTTGTCAATTCCTAGCCTAGGCTAAGTACGACTTAGGTGTGGTAATTAACTAGGGCAACGTTAGGCACGAAGTAAGTCCAAAAGAATTAATCAACCAAGTGCAAGAAAATAAATAGGTCTTAAGTGCGAAAACACTAAGGGACAAAAAGGTAAACGGGAATCGATCACTCATCAAGTGCGGAAATTCATTTAAGTACTCCTGACGACGCAATTTCAGACAAGACCATAAACATACTATTCAACTAAAAAGAACAAAGTAATTGGGGCAAAATCAACCTGCAACGAGAGTGTGCTTGGGTTCCAGGGGGTGAATAATTCAGGCATATGAACCTTAGATCAGGCAGACACTTAGGCCGAGACAGACAAAGCCTCAGATCTTCTGAAGCTAGTGTCAATCACACTGCCAGGTCTTGGGCCCAGCAGTTGAGTGATTACCCATACACTGCCAGATCAGAAACAAGTGATTCTGAGATGTCCTATCACATGGAGAGATCAGTAGGTAGTTCAGGGTTGGCATATCTAGAAAAGCCAGAGGGGCCTTATAAGACTCAGTTGGAATATATCAGGACGAATCGTCTAGGTGCTCGCATCTACGAAGACGGACTAAGAAGATCAGTGGTCCAGATTAAGAACCCCGACCAACCCCATGGAATAGACCACCCGGTAGTCAAGTTTGAGAATGGAGCATACCTAGATAAAGAGGGGACTATATATGTAGTCACCACTCTTCCCGATAGAACTGATGAGTTTGGAAATGTGATTGCGGAGGCCGACATAGGAGATATAGAGCAAGGGAACTTAGAGAGAGAGCCAAGAACTCCCCGCGGTAAGTCCGTCTTGACCAGAATCATGACTCCTGAGTGGATTCCACAAGATAATAAAAGCATAGATCTGCTTTTAAATCGGGAAACCGATGAGGCTTTTTGGAGATATAGAACTTCTCAACCTCAGGAGGGGAACACCCTCACAATTTACGAGTTTAAAGACCCTGATAGTCCAGGCCAAGTAACCTACCTAGACACTGCATCAGAGAGAATCTTCGTGGTCACTGAGCAGGGCAGACATGCCTACACTTGGAAGGGTGAATTTGTTTTTCCCCAACCAAGGTCTAATGTATCCTTTGGTCATCAAGGAACCGGGACCTCCCTCGCTCATGGCGCTCAAGGAGATAGAGGTAGAGACAAACCTGAGGTCAGTTTTGCCAACTCCCTGGGAAGAGAAAGAACGGGAACAGAAAGGAATAGAGTAGAAACTGAGAGACATAGAACCCCATGGAATCACCGGGACATTGATGATTTTCCTTTGCCAAGGCCGAGAGAACACACTAGGACCCTACGACCAACCCAACTTGTGAAGTCCATGAAGAATTATTTCGATGGCACGGGAGACCCTTATGACCATGTGGCCGAATTTCGACAAGTGTTGAAAGCTGAACAAGTGGAGGACCTATTCACACAATATAATGCTTTCGGTCTAACCCTTAGGAACACTGCCCTCACTTGGTTCCAACCACTGAATGAGAGGCATTTCAGAAACATAGACCAACTCTTAGAGGCATTTATTGTCGAGTTTTCTAAGAGTGGAATCAGGCATAACACCTCCTCACTAATTCATAGCTTCAAACAAACACCTCAAGAGACGGTCAGACTAGCTGGAAGAAGATTTAGACAGTACCTGGAGAGATGCCCTATGCCAGAGTTACCCACACCAGCCAAACAAGTGGCCTTGTTCCTAGATGGATTGTTGAGCACTAAGCTCAGGTCATATGTGTACCTGAAGGACCCTAGAACGATAGAGGAGTGCGTGCGCATGTGCATAGACATTGAGGACAATCTAGGTGAAGAGTTAGAACTATCAAAAATCTATAAGGATTCTGATAGCTCTAGTAAACAGACATCAGGTCAATCCACATCCATCGAGGAACTTGCAGAGAAGGTAGCCCAAAAACTAGGTGTCTCTAGTAAGCAAATTCCGAGATTTGCCCCAGTTAAGCGGTGTTACAATTATGGCGGCGAACATATGGCAAGTGTATGCCCCATTATGGCCCAACCTCAGGCGAACCTTAGTGGCCAGTACTGCACCATAGAGCGCAGGTACACCAATCACTCGGCACAGGACTGTCCATATAACAAACAAACTGTTAGGCAAAATTATCCTCAGCCATATCCACAACAGGGGAGATACCAGAATCAGTACCCATCGCCACAATACAACAGACCGCAACAAACTTATCAGCCACCTTATCAAGGGCAGCAGAGACCTCAACCAGTCCTAGTGCAACAACCCCCTACTCCAACCAATGTGATCCCAGTGAAGTATGCCTCTACTGAAGAAAATCCGAATAGAGCCATAGTCCCAGTCACCCCATTGCTATCAGACAGTGACCCCAGTGACCATAGTTTTGACTCCGCACATATTGATAGCCCACAGGCTTACTACATGCAGTCACCCGAGCATAACGAGTCATACTACTATGAGGACCCAAGTGAAAATAGCGGGGAACCGGAGTATTCTAATGTCATGTACACGAATCCCAACTCCAGACCTCAACCTAGGCAGGTACGACCCCCATTTCCTAGAGGGCCATGTTTCAGATGTCAGGGAGATCACCTTGTACGTGACTGTCCACTACCTGTCCCTACACTACCTCAGCCAGTGACCATTCAGGGCTTTTGCCAAGACTGCGGGAAAGAGCATCTCCTACGAGATTGCCCAAAAAACCCCAATAACATGCCTAAGATCACTCCTATCAACGTTGTGGGATTAGTAGTAGACTCCATAGGAAGCGTGACTTCCACTGCACCTGTGCAGGTGATCACAAGAGCCCAGGCACTTCAACAACACCAAGGTGTTGGTCCCGAACAGAGCCCTGAAGTGAGTGAGACAGAGAGCATAACCAAAAAGAGGACTAGAGCCTGGAAGGAGAGTCGTGAAAGGATGAAGAGGCAATGGGCAAAAAAGATAAACGAACTTGAAGAAAGCTTGAGAGAAACGAAGGCAAAACTCACAGAGATCACATCTCAACCGCACTCCCACACACTTCCACCATTACCTCCCCCATCACCCTCCATTCCTCCACCCTCTAATACACCCCACGTAACCCACCCACCACCCCGAGTAGGATCAGTATTAGCTGACCCCACTCCTGAAGGCTTGGACATGATGTTCAAGGCCTACCAGGCTCGACTTCAAGAAGGGCCAACAGCTGCAAACCTAGACAGGAGTTACCCTAGAGCCGACTTAGAGATTGAACGAATGAAGATGTGCATGAAAATGGTAGAACAAGCTCAAGCTATACTTGAGACTAGCCAAAAGTTCAATCAGACAAACTCTGTCAAGCCAGAGTTGCATTTCCAAGGCTTACTAGAAAGATTAGAGCAGTTGGTAAACAAATCACAAGTTTCTTTACCTCCACAGGCTCAACCAGTCGTTGAAAGAGGACGCTCACCACAAATGGTAGCTTATGTTCCTAATTCTACGGATGCTGGAATACCTCCTTCAATACAACAGTACTCTCCAGAGTTCTTGCGGGAAATACAAGAAGAGAAATGGGCCAAGGAAAAGGGTGATTCCCCTCCTATTCCTGAGATTGATGACCTTCATGATCAATTTCCCCAAGACATTCCCTCTATCTATGGGGATCAAGCAGAGCAACAAGAGGATGAGAGATTAGATTTTGAATCTAATTCTTTACAAGAGTTGCCTCATTTCACAGGCCCATGGGAATCTGAATCTCTCCAGATCAGAGCGCCCACGATATTGGTAAGAAATGAAGACTCAGTGATTCCCAGGAATACTGATGTGGTGAAGAACACTAAGGTTCAATGTCACCTCACTGTAGAGGAACTCCTCAAGGCAAAACCGGAGCTCTGGAATCATGTGAAGGATCAGGTTTCCGAACTTGAATCCAATATACCAAAAGTAGGCTCTAAGCAGAAAGTTCCTGAGATACCCCTCGACAAGATAGGAAACATGAGCGAAGGTGAAGAAGGTAACACTTATCTTCCGATCACCTATCAAGGTTACACAACCAAAGCAATCGTGGATTCGGGTGCCGGAGTTGCTATCGCGACCATCTCCCTATGGAAGCGATGGGGCAAACCCACCTTAAGACCAACGAGAATGAAACTTCAAATGGCAGATGGTCATTTTGAAAGACCTCTCGGATTGCTTGAAGGGATAACTCTAACCACTTGTGGTGTGGAGTTTGAACATACGTTTGCTATATGTGACTTTGAGAGGAATAATGTTTACGAGATGATCCTAGGAAGACCTTTCCTACGACAATTGCAAATAGTACAGGATTGGGGGACCAACTCCTTGTACTTACAGCACTTAGGGGTCACCACCAAGGTCAATCTGAAGGATCACACCTTTAGAGATGTACCACCCCTACAGTGGAATCCTATCCACAAAGCGAAAGAAGATTCTATCTCCGTGCATTCTGGAAGTTCACCTGAACCATCCTGGTTGCATGAAGATACTCACTTGTGGATGTGCAAGGTCGCGGAGGAAGAGGAAAAGCGCCGAAAAGCGAGAGAAGAAGGAGCTCCCCCAGGAGATAGACCAATAAAAGACCCAGCCTATACTCCGATGATATTTCCTGATGAGGAATTTGAGCCTCATGGTTGGGCAGAAATCTTAGCTACCATGGACATTGCAGTTAATGAGGAACAATGGACACCCCATTGCGATGAGGAGGGTTACGATATTTCAGTGTTCATGTGTCAGCCCTTGTTGGAAGAGTGTGATCCTAGTGAGTCCATGGAAGAAGAAGAGAGTGACGATGATCTAGAATCCATTGTGATGGATACTTACTTCGACTCAGAGGAACACTACTTAGAAGACATAGGAGTGTTAACCCAAAAGGAAGAAGAACCCCTTGCGAGCATTAAAACAATAAGTCCAAAGGAAGGAAGTGAAGGAGGTCAAAAGAAAAAGAAAAGGAAAGTAGTGAGACAGGAAGAGGAAGAATCATTGTTTGAAGTACCAGAGAATTTCAAGAAATATGAAGTGGAAGACCGGAAAATTTTGGTACGAATGCCTAAGAGAGAGGCCATTATAGGAGAAGTATATGACAATAAAGAAAAGACCAAAAAAATTGTAGTGACCATTGAAGGGAATGAAGAGCGATGTACGTACATAGGAGACGACCTAAGTGCAGAAGAAGAAGCAGAGCTTGTAGCTCTATTAAGGGAATATAGGGATGTGTTTGCATGGCATTATAGAGACTTGAAAGGAGTAGATCCAGAGATCTGCTCTCATACGATTCCGATGACCGCTGATGCTAAGCCCACCAAACAAAAACCCTACACATATAATGACAATTATGCGGCCAAAATAAAGGAGGAAATTGACAGGCTGATTGAAGCCAGATTCATCTATGAGATTGAGCACACTGAATGGGTGTCCCCTATTGTAGTGGTGCCCAAGAAGAATGGGAAATTGCGAGTGTGCATTAACCTTAAAAAAGTTAATGCCGCTACGATCCGAGATAGTTATCCTCTTCCAATCACCGAACATCTTTTGGAGCGTGTTGCAGGCAAGGAAGTTTACAGCTTCCTTGATGGATTTTCAGGTTACAACCAAGTAGCCATTGCCCCCGAAGATCAGCACAAAACGGCCTTTGCCACGGAATGGGGAATCTTTGCATTTCGTGTGATGCCATTTGGGCTCACCAATGCACCTGCGACGTTCCAAAGACTCATGTGTCATGTCTTCAAAGAGTTCTTGCAAAAGAGCTTAGAAGTATATGTGGATGATTTATGCGCTCATTCCCAAGAAAGGAGTTACCACATCCCTGAGCTTAGGCAAATCTTCAACAAGTGTAGAGAATATCGAGTATGTCTGAATCCAGAGAAGTGTGTGTTTATGGTACGCCAAGGTAAGATCTTAGGTCACATTGTTTCAAAGAATGGAATATCAACAGACGAAGACAAGGTGAGAGCAATAGCAGAGTTGGCCAGACCAAGAAATGTGAAAGAGGTACAAGCCTTTATGGGCCATTGTGGATATTATCGTAGATTTATCCATATGTATGCCATCATAGCTAAACCTCTTTATGGGCTGTTAACGAATTTTGAATGGAATGAGGAATGCGAGACCTCCTTCAATGAGCTGAAGAGACGTTTGTGCGCAGCACCAATATTGACTACTCCGGATTGGAGCAAACCCTTTCATGTCCATGTAGATGCCTCCAATCATGCCATAGGATGTGTGCTAGCACAACCCACAGGTGAAGGAAACCTAGATTTGCCGATAGCATATGCGAGTAGGCAATTAAATGCAGCCGAACGAAATTACACCACAACGGAGAGAGAAGGCTTGGGCATGATATATGCTGTGAAGAAGTTTAGACACTATCTATTGGCCAATAAGTTCAAGTTTTTCACTGATCATCAAGCGCTACTATATTTGGTCAATAAACCTTGCAATACAGGTCGCTTAGTAAGATGGTTTCTCTTACTAATGGAATACGACTTTGAAGTTGTTGTCAGGAAAGGTAGAACCCATCTTAGGGCAGACCATCTTTCTCGCATCACTTCAGGAGAGCCACCGCAAGGAGTGTCTGATGAACTGCCCGATGCGTATCTGTTCAATTTAGAAGTTGTTCCTAAATGGGCAAATAAGTTGGTACCAGTCCTAACCTTCGGGCCTGCAAATAAGAAGGTGAAAACCAGCAAAGAAGAAGTTGTAAAATCATTAAAGTATCAAATCTTGGCTGGAAGTATGTACAAGCAAGATACAGAAGGGGTGTTAGCTTGTTGTGTCGAGGAGGATGAACATGCTAGTTGGCTGCAGCAAGCCCATGAGGGACCTCTAGGGAATCACTACTCTAAACAACGAACCTTGCAGAATCTAAAACGCTTAGGAGTGTATTGGCCTAGCATGGACAAAGAAGTACAAGAGTGGATCCAGAGCTGTCCAGAGTGCCAGGAGAGACCCCCAGTGGAGCATGCCACTCTTTATCACATGTCATTAATCCCAGATTGGAGTGCTCCACTGGTCGAGTTCATGAGAACAGGAACATTAACCAATCAGGCTAGCATTGCAAGAAGACGAAGCATGGAGCAAGAGGCTCAAGACTATACCTTAATAGGGGATAACCTATACAGAAGAGGCAAGGATGGTTACCTAAGACTGTGCGTACATGAATCAGATTACCTGAAAGTCTTAGAAACGGCACACAGCGGTGTTGCAGGTGGACACTTTGGGCCTGACAGAGTGATTAAGACTATTCTATTCTCAGGACTGTGGTGGCCCACTCTTCATATGGATGCACATACTTATGTGAAGAGTTGCGACACATGCCAACGTGCCCAATATCCGACAAGAAAAGATGAAATGCCCTTGAGGCCAATGATGGGAGGACGTGCATTTTCAAAGTGGGGTATAGACTTTGTAGGTCCCATCAACCCCCCAGCTAGGAACTCCCATGCAGAATACATTATTGTGGCCACAGATTACCTCACAAAGTGGGTGGAAGTAAAAGCCACGACAAAGAATGATGCTCAAACGACGGCTAAATTCTTATTCGAAAATGTGTTCACTAGATATGGGTTACCAATAGAGTTGGTTAGTGATAGAGGGACGCACTTCTTGAATGAGGTCATTGAAAATCTCCTTCAAGAATTCATGGTGGTACATAAGAAGTCTGCACCCTATCACCCACAAGCTAACGGACAAGCCGAGAGCACGAATAAGATCCTGTGTAACGTATTGACGAAACTGGTCAATAATAAACGCTCTGATTGGGACAAACAACTTCACCATGCTGTTTGGGCATACCGAGTTGCTTACAAAACAGTACTCAATGCCACCCCATTTCAGATGGTCTTCGGACAAAATGCGGTGCTACCCTTAGATTTCCTAATTCCAGCTTTAAGAGTAGCACAAGAGCATGAGTGGAATGGACACGAGTTGTCCTCAAGGATCTTTGATCTAGAGCGCTTAGGTGAGACGAGGCTACGAGCAGCAGCAGGTATCTATGCTGCAAAGAAACGGCAAAAGGCATACTTTGATGCCCATGTGAAGGATAAGGGCTTGAAAGCAGGAGATCTAGTGTTAGTCTACACATTGAAACAACACGCAAGAAAGCTAGAGAAAAGAGGCTACGGACCTATGATCATTAATAGGATCTCCACGAGTGGAGCAGTACAACTAGCCACTTTAGAGGGGGATGTCCTCCCAAACTATATTAGCGGATGCAGAGTCAAACTGTATCAGGAACCCCTCACGGAGGAGATGCTAAGCCGACTCAATATTGCTAAGCAACGTAAAGAGGAGGAAAAGCGAATTCGAGAAGAAGCACAGGCAGAGGCCTTAGAACGTATCAAACGAATGAAGTTGAGAAGACAAGGAAGAGACCAGCCTATGACTAACACTGAAGAATCCCCAGGCTATCCCATGGCCATGTGTGAGGTTTCAGGTGGACGCACCCATAAGATAGTAGACCGACGACCTTTTCTGACCCTAGAAATAGGACAAAAGGAAAGCACAGCAAGCGTGAGGGCTTTAATTGATTCAGGAGCAGCCACAAGTGCAGTTCGGCTTTCTTACTGCCAGCAGCTGCAGTTGAAGGTAAAACCCATAGAAGCATATCTGATAGGATTAGGAGGTGTTGAAACCCCTTGTATGGGAGAGGTGGATCTTCCCCTCTACATACAAGAGGTCCGCATGCCAGTAAAAGTGCTAGTGTGTGAAGACGAGGATCTGACCGAACCGCTTATATTGGGCCAAGACTGGATCTATGATCACGCAGTCAACCTGAACCTAAGAAGTGGACTTCTTCAGGCTTGGGTAGGCCAAAGTCGTCTCACGGTTGAATTAGAAAATCGAGCACTCCAACCCATAGAACAGGCAACAACTCCTGGTCCCTCCAGGAATCCATATGAAGATAACCACGATGTGCTTGTCCAAACTCCTATGGTGCAGAGGAATGTCAACCTTACTGAAGGTTCAGGAGCCAAGAAGGAGTTCCTAATTGATCCACAGAAGATTCTAAACGAACGGACCGAATATCACTCTATACGAGGGAGACCGCTGATCAAGAGGAAGGAGCGCCAACCTGCGCACCATGGAGCACCTCGTGGCGTGAAGCAGATCTGGATACGCAAGGATGGGAGATCTACAGCTCCAATTGCAGATTCTCAAGGAGACAAGAAACGAGCCTCACAACCAAGGATCAAAGCTAAGAAGCCCCCTAGGATCACCCCTAGGCACACCATCTCTATTTGGGTCCCTAAGCGGTCAATGAAGGCCATCCCTAATGCTAGACAGATATGGGTGCCCAAGGCCAGCTTACAAGCCCAAATTACTTCAACTATAGACACAAGGATGAAGCAGCTCTCACAAGCACTCTCGGCCAACAACTCAGGAAGTGACACGATACCTACACCTCTCACTGCCCACACTCCCACCAACCCTAGGAATGTCTGGAAATGGGTACCCACAAGGTCCCAACCACATCACACACTCAGACCAACGTCTTCACCTGTCCTTAGCTCTAAAAGCTACGACTCCTATATCAAAGTGTGGAGAGTTAAACTGTGTACTAAACCCCCTGACCATCTTCTGTAAATCCGTCCACACTAACACAGAAGCATTTCGAGTCCATTGCATAACCAAAGTACGCATCTAGGATGACACTGACCTTTAATCCCCACTCACACATATCATAAACACCTCACCACTAACTACTGACCTCCTGGATTGTCATGTTAGTATTGTGAAGGGAACACCATTACATCTTGTTTCCTATGCAACACTAATGTGCCTTTCGTCTTCCAGCAGATAAGCAACCTATTCTCATGGCAACCGCGGCAGGCACAAGCTCTCAAGCAGGATCTGGTGCCCCCATCAACTGGGATGACATGCCAGTGGAAGCTCCACCAACGGCTAGACCTGAAGAATTCTTGAATGTGCGAAGAATCCCTATCCCAGATCCACCCAGTGGACTAACCGAAAGAGTAAAAGGGCACTCCCATTGGTTCAATGAAATGCCAGGGGATTTGGGAGACGCGGACCACATCTGGGAGTCCAAGATGGAGTGTGGAGGGGTTTGGTGGACCTTCCAATTCTTTTCAAGAGAATTTGAGGCCTTACAAAATGCAGCTCCCCTTCAAGAGATCTGGCGAAAGGCAGGACTGCAAACTTACTTCAGTGCCGCTCTACCAAAACCTGACTTCCTCAGGTGTTACTACTTGATTGCCACGATGAAACCTACCGGGGATAAAGATCATTCAGGCACATTCTGGGTGCCCTCCTTATCTAATCTGGAGGAGATGAGGAAGTTTGAACTAAATGTAACATTAATCAGGGAAGCCCTTCAAATGTATGGCACTCATGTGCCTTCAGATCGCGACCCCCTGATACCAGAATCAATGAAAAGCAATAGAGTCAAGAAGCTCAAAGACATGTGCGCCCTCACCCCCAACATCGCCATACCCCTGCGGATGTGCCTCCAGCACTTCGCATTTCCAGCTCAAGACCGTTTCACTCAGCCTCACAAGAAGATATGGTATGGACTATATTTAGCAGAGACCGGCAGCTTGCCCATTAAGATGCCAGTATGGATCTTAGATCAGGTATATGAGGCAGGCAAGCGGGGAGTGAGGAAGCCCACCCTACATGGTTGCTGTGCGTTGACTAGAATCATCTACAGATGTCTGGCGTATGATGTGCCAGTTGCTCGAGCCCTAAAGTATGCACATCTGGAGTTGTTTAAAGGGCGAAGGTCAGGGAGTCAGCCTGCAAAAAGAATGCGTGGATCCCTTTCACAAGTCCTGATCCCTCCAGCAACCACTACCGAAGTCTCCACTAGAGAGGAAGCCCCGGTGGCACCAATCACAATTCATCTCCAGGAGTCTCAACCAAGAGAGGTGGTACAGCCCACCCCCTCTGCCCCTCCGCTACCTACCGATGCAGAATTTGCAGCGATGGCCACTTTTACCGAAGATCCAAATTTTGATTTTGAAACATTTCTGCAGACGGCTCATCTATCAGACAGTGAAGATTGCCCTGACAATGTCGATCCGGGGACATCTACCCAAAGAGAACATGCACGAGGTGAGACAAGCAGTGTACAGGAGCTAGGAGTGACACAACCTCCTCCAAGTCCAAACATACAAGCTCAGGAGCAGGCACCAAGGAATAACCCAGAAGAGAGTGAAGACGAAGCCCCTGCATATACGGCACAACTCAAACGATTATACCAGACAATCAAGCAGGTACAAAGCCGCCATAAAATGTCAGAAGAAGCAAATAGGGCCCTAGTAAACCAGATGTTACAGTCAGAGCATATCGACCCACAGTTTGTAGAATCACTGAATCTATTGGCAGACACCTGTGGCATCAGTGAAGCATTGAGAACCATGGTCTGTCAAGAGAGCCCTGCTTATGATCAAAGAAGAATCGATACACGGCCGCGACAAGGAAAGATGATCCAGATGGAAGTATCTACCGCGTTAGCTACATCCACATCAGAAGATGTGCACATGATTAGCCCAAGGCACAATGATGAACCGGAAGAAGTTACGCATGCCCCATCTCCCCCATCATCTCCTATCCAACCATCAGAGCCTCTCTCCACTTATTTTTCTACACAACCATTCTCCTCCTATAGTGAGACCATTGTACACACCCCCGTTTCTACTCTCCTTCCTTCACCCTCATCCATTTCTGTCACTCAGACTTTTGAACCTCAATTAGGTCACCCTTTCTTCCCCATGCATTTGGACAACCATCCGTCACTAGTCAAACTCTTCCCTTCCCTTTACCCTCCACCCCTCCATTTCCTCCCCCCCAAACTCTACCTACCCCATCCCTTGTAACTGCCTCGAGCACCACACTAACCACCCAGCCCTCCTTCTGGACCTACCTTGTAAACATTCTTCAACAGGTCGAGGAACATAAGAAAACATCCCATTCCCAAATTCACTCCCCCACATTCACGGCCACCACTATCACACCACCCACTGTCCCGGTGTTCACCTTTCACGAAGCACACTCACTCATGTCCGATCCCATGGACATCTCACCATCCGCTGGATCACCCACCACCACTGTCCTCACAACACCACCACAGGTTATTACACTCACAACACCACTTCCACACACGGTAGGCACAACGTCCACTTTTCCCATTCCCACTTCCCAACCTCCTGCATCTTCCACCTCATTTAGTCTTGCACTCGACACGATGCTTGAAGCTGCCACTCAGCTTAAGCAAGAATACACATTATTGGAAGAAAATAACAAAGGGCTTTGCACCCTCTCAGCGACACTCCAAGAGCGTGTCACTGCTTTGGAGTTCATTCATACGGAGTCACAACGCAAGATCTCTGCCCTCGAACAGACAAATGCGCAACTCAAAGCAGAGCATATGGAAGAGAGCAAAGCCATGGAGGAACAGCTGCGCGATCAAATGGGCCGCAATGCACGGCTTCAACGAAACATGGCGTTGCTACGACGACATCTGGCGGCAGCGCAAGAAGAGAATAGGCGGCTTCAACAACAAAACCAAGAGAACCTCGAGGCTGCCATGGAGAACAACCCGGGGGCTCCCATAGACCCGATCAAATTTCAAGCGGTCCCCTCAGAGAGCATACAACAAATATTGGAAACGTATGCCAGTCTATTAGAAGCACACGATCAGCTTGCCGACCAGCTAAAGGACGTACAGAGACCCCAAGAGTCTACACCACACCAACAAGAACATAAAGAAATGACAGACGCTGCTACTTCAACCGAACCTGAACATTCAACGCTCAATGACGTGCTGGAGTTACAGCAGCAGATCGCAGAATTAAAGCTGAAGTTGATGCAGTACGAACGACCCCCTTCCCCCCCAGAGCCACCGTTAGAAGAAGAAGCAGTGACCATCCCAGTGGAGGAAGCATTCGACGACAACTACGAGCCTCAACCACTTCCAGGTGGACGCGTAACAGAAGAAGGTCAAGATACCTATGAAGAACCCCCATCGGCATGGATGAAACAAGTCGAGGAGATGGGGAAAACTCATCAGGAGCGGATATCCACTCAGATGCTGGCAATGAAGGCCATTGAGGACACCATCCTTCACTCAGAATACTTCAGGAACCTCACTCCTAGACGCCTGATCACTAGCTCAGAACTGCAATACAAGCCCTATTTTGTATTGTTGGCTGACTACAATGCCGAAATCAAACGAGTCACCAACAAATGCCCAACATTTGCCACACAGTTCGAACCAGAAGACATACCAGAAGCGGCACGAAAGGGGGCCATATTCCAACCAACGTGGAGGCAAAAGTTACTAGAAACTTATCCAGAAATGCTTCGAACATGGGATCATGCCCCCATGCATTTGAAGTACAATCCGTGTTTTGGGCCAGTGCAAAGACGCAGATCATGGAAAGCTTTTGCCATCAAGGTTCAGAATAACGCCAACTGTAAAGAATGGCTCAATTACCCCGCTATCGCCCCCCCAACCGGTACTCCTACAGTGTCATACATGATTGCAACCATCAGACACTGGATACCACGCCTCCACCCGATGCCAGATGTCGCTGCCCAGATGATGCTCAAGATCCTCGACATGATGCAGGTCGTACTCAAAACTTTTCGCAATGTATGCCATACTCAACCTCCTATTCCAGGGTTTATCAATGGTAACTACGACCTGCTATATGATATGAGCACAACCCCGAGCATACGAGTGGCTTACGCATGGCATGCACGCATAAGATATCTCCCTGCCTGCTACAAGCAAACATTTGACGACATGTTCACCACGGGGTTTTGGGAAGCACATTCAGAGGTATTTGCGCCACGGCCTACGCATCTACTCCATCTCTTTGCATGTGAGCAAACGATGCACTCTGAACTCTACACGATGCCACAACCTGACATGCCTGGTACAGTGGATTGGGAGACCTTGCAACGAGATCTAATCAGAGGTTTAAAAATCAAGGAACACGAAGTGGCAACGGATCTCCTGCAAAAATACATTGATCAAACAGCGGAAAAGAGGTCTGTCAGAGGCGACAGACCCTAGGGGGGGGAGAGTGTTGACAGGATGCGGGAAGAAGCAAGTATGGACACATATGCAGATCTAGCACTGAGGCTACCCTTCATTTTTTCCAAATACCCCAACATCATTCTAAAGTGATTCTCATCACTACAAACCCTTGTAAATATCTTTTCACCTTTTTGTAGCTCCATTTTGTACAAGCCGAGGAGTCCTCGAGCTTGGGGAGCCTTAGATGTAGTTGCCTGCCAATTTTCATAATTTTTAGATCTTGTTTGGGCCCTCAAATAAGCCCCGGAACCTAATTTTTAACTAGCCGGACACTAGGTCTGAACAGGGCCAAAGCTAGTCAAGAACTATAAATAGAGCTAGAGAGCTCATTTTTGGGGTAGCTTCTTATAGTTTGAGCTTGTATGAGAACTTTCTTGCAATAGAAGTGATTCCATTGTCTTACTCTCTTTGTTCTTGCTGTGTGTGCGCGTGTGTGTGTATGTGTGTGCATGCTTGTGTGCTTCTCACTCACGCACTTGTGCTTCCACTTGCTCGTGGTCTTCATACCATCCTCATGTCTTCCCGGATTGACATTAAAGGAGGTGCTACTCATCACTGAGCTACAATAATATTCAACTAAAAAGAACAAAGTGATTGGTGCAAAATCAACCTGCAACGAGAGCGTGCTTGGGTTCCAGGGGGCAAATAAATCAGGCATATGAACCTTAGATCAGGCAGACATTTAGGCCGAGACAGACGAAGCCTCAGATCTTCTAAAGCTAGTGTCAATCACACTGCCAGGTCTTGGGCCCAGCAGTTGAGTGATTACCCATACACTCCCAGATCAGAAACCAGTGATTCTGAAATGTCCTATCACATGGAGAGACCAGTAGGGAGTTCAGGGTTGGCTTATCTAGAAAAGCCAGAGGGGCCTTATAAGACTCAATTGGAATATATCAGGACGAATCGTCTAGGTGCTCGCATCTACGAAGACGGACTGAGAAGATCAGTGGTCCAGATTAAGAACCCCGACCAACCCCATGGAATAGGCCACCCGGTAGTCAAGTTTGAGAATGGAGCCTACCTAGATAAAGAGGGGACTATATATGTAGTCACCACTCTTCCTGATAGAATTGATGAGTTTGGAAATGTGATTGCGGAGACCGACATGGGTGATATAGAGCAAGGGAACTTAGAGAGAGAGCCAAGAACTCCCCGTGGTAAGTCTGTCTTGACCAGAATCATGACTCCTGAGTGGATTCCACAAGATAATAAAAGCATAGATCTGCTTTTAAATCGGGAAACCGATGAGGCCTTTTGGAGATATAGAACTTCTCAACCTCAGGAAGTGAGTGCCCTCACGATCTATGAGTTTAAAGACCCTGATAGCCCAGGTCAAGTAACCTACCTAGACACTGCATCAGAGAGAATCTTCGTGGTCACTGAGCAGGGCAGACATGCCTACACTTGGAAGGGTGAATTTGTTTTTCCCCAACCAAGGTCTAATGTGTCCTTTGGTCACCGAGGAGCTGGGACCTCCCAATCTCACGGAGCTCAAAGAGATAGAAGTAGAGACAAACCTGAGGTAAGTTTTGCCAACTCCCTGGGAAGAGAAAGAACGGGAACTGAAAGGAATAGAGTAGAACCTGAGAGACATAGAACCCCATGGAATCACCGAGACATTGATGATTTTCCTTTGCCAAGGCCGAGAGAACACACTAGGACCCTACGACCAACCCAACTGGTGAAGTCCATGAAGAATTATTTCGATGGCACGGGAGACCCTTATGACCATGTGGCAGAATTTCGACAAGTGTTGAAAGCTGAACAAGTGGAGGACCTATTCACACAATATAATGCTTTCGGTCTAACCCTTAGGAACACTGCCCTTACGTGGTTCCAACCACTGAATGAGAGGCATTTCAGAAACATAGACCAACTCTTAGAGGCATTTATTGTTGAGTTTTCTAAGAGTGGAATCAGGCATAACACCTCCTCACTAATTCATAGCTTCAAACAAACACCTCAAGAGACGGTCAGACTAGCTGGGAGAAGATTTAGACAGTACCTGGAGAGATGCCCTATGCCGGAGTTACCCACACCAGCCAAACAAGTGGCCTTGTTCCTAGACGGATTGTTGAGCACTAAGCTCAGATCATATGTGTACCTGAAGGACCCTAGAACGATAGAGGAGTGCGTGCGCATGTGCATAGACATTGAAGACAATCTAGGTGAGGAGTTAGAACTATCAAAAATCTATAAGGATTCTGATAACTCTAGCACACAGACATCTGGTCAATCCACATCCATCGAGGAACTTGCAGAGAAGGTAGCCCAAAAACTAGGTGTCTCTAGCAAGCAAATTCCGAGATTCGCCCCAGTGAAGCGGTGTTACAATTGTGGCGGCGAACATATGGCAAGTGTATGCCCCATTATGGCCCAACCACAGACGAATCCTAGTAGCCAGTACTGCACCATAGAGCGCAGGTACACCAATCACACGGCACCAGACTGCCCATATAACAAACAACCTGTTAGGCAAAATTATCCTCAGCCTTATCCACAACATGGTAGGTACCAGAATCAGTACCCATCACCACAATACAACAGACCGCAACAAACTTATCAGCCACCTTATCAAGGGCAGCAGAGACCTCAACCAGTCCTAGTGCAGCAACCCCCTACTCCAACCAATGTGATCCCAGTGAAGTATGCATCTACTGAAGAAAATCCGAACAGAGCCATAGTCCCAGTCACCCCATTGCTATCAGACAGTGACCCCAGTGACCATAGTTTTGACTCCGCACATATTGATAGCCCACAGGCTTACTACATGCAGTCACCTGAGCACGAGTCATACTACTATGAGGACCCAAGTGAAAATAGTGGGGAACCGGAGTATTCTAATGTCATGTACACAAACCCCAACTCTAGACCTCAACCTAGGCAGGTACGACCCCCATTTCCTCGAGGACCATGCTTCCGATGTCAGGGAGATCACCTTATCCGTGATTGTCCACTACCTGTCCCTACACAACCTCAACCAGTAACCATTCAGGGTTTCTGTCAAGATTGCGGGAAAGAGCATCTCCTACGAGATTGCCCAAGGAACCCTAATAACATGCCTAAAATCACTCCTATCAATGTTGTTGGGTTAGTTGTAGACTCCATAGGAAGTGTGACTTCCACTGCACCTGTGCAGGTGATCACAAGGGCCCAGGCATTTCAACAACACCAAGGTGTTGGTCCCGAAAAGAGCCCCGAGGTGAGTGAAACAGAGAGCATACCCAAAAAGAGGACTAGCGCCTGGAAGGATAGTCGTGAAAGAATGAAGAGACAATGGGCAAAAAAGATAAATGAACTTGAAGAAAGCGTGAGGGAAACCAAGGCAAAAATCACAGAAATCACAGCTCAACCGCACTCCCACACACTTCCACCACTACCATCCCCATCACCCTCCATTTCTCCACCCTCTAACACACCCCTCGTAACCCACCCACCACCCCGAGTAGGATCAGTATTAGCTGACCCCACTCCTGAAGGCTTGGACATGATGTTCAAAGCCTACCAGGCTCGACTTCAAGAAGGGCCAACAGCTGCAAACCTAGACAAGAGTTACCCTAGAGCAGACTTAGAGATTGAACGGATGAAGATGTGCATGAAAATGGTAGAACAAGCTCAAGCTATACTTGAGACTAGCCAAAAGTTCAATCAGACGAACTCTGTCAAGCCGGATTTGCATTTCCAAGGCTTACTAGAAAGATTAGAGCAGTTGGTAAACAAATCACAAGTTTCTTTACCTCCACAGGCTCAACCAGTTGTTGAAAGAGGAAGCTCACCACAAATGGTAGCTTATGTTCCTAATTCTACGGATGCTGGAATACCTCCTTCAATACAACAGTACTCTCCAGAGTTCTTGCGGGAAATACAAGAAGAGAAATGGGCCAAAGAGAAGGGTGATTCCCCTCCTATTCCTGAGATTGATGATCTTCGTGATCAATTTCCCCAAGACATTCCCTCTATCTATGGGGATCAAGCAGAGCAACAAGAGGATGAGAGATTAGATTTTGAATCTAATTCTTTACAAGAGTTGCCTCATTTCACAGGCCCATGGGAATCTGAATCTCTCCAGATCAGAGCTCCCACGATATTGGTAAGAAATGAAGACTCAGTGATTCCCAGGAACACGGATGTTGTGAAGAACACTAAGGTTCAATGTCACCTCACTGTAGAGGAACTCCTCAAGGCAAAACCGGAGCTCTGGAATCATGTGAAGGATCAGGTTCCAGAACTTGAATCCAATGCACCAAACGTAAGCGCTAAACAAGAGGTACCCGAGGTACCTCTCGACAAGATAGGAGACATGAGTGAAGGTGAAGAAGGTAACACTTATCTTCCGATCACCTATCAAGGTTACACAACCAAAGCAATTGTGGATTCGGGTGCGGGTGTTGCTATTGCGACTACCTCCTTGTGGAAACGATGGGGCAAACCCACCTTAAGACCAACGTGAATGAAACTTCAAATGGCAGATGGTCATTTTGAAAGACCTCTCGGATTGCTTGAAGGGATAACTCTAACCACTTGTGGTGTAGAGTTTGAACATACGTTTGCCATATGTGACTTTGAGAAGAATAATGTTTACGAGATGATCCTCGGAAGACCCTTCCTACGACAATTACAAATAGTACAAGATTGGGGAACCAACTCCTTGTACTTACAGCACTTAGGGGTCACCACCAAGGTCAATCTGAAGGATCACACCTTCAGAGATGTACCACCCCTACAGTGGAATCCTATCCACAAAGCGAAAGAAGACTCTATCTCCGTGCATTCTGGAAGTTCACCTGAACCATCCTGGTTGCATGAAGATACTCACTTGTGGATGCGCAAGGATGGAAAACCCACAGATCCAATAGCAGATTCTCAAAGGAACAAGAAACGAGCCTCACCATCAAGGAACAAAGTGAAGAAGCCTCCTAGGATAACCCCTAGGCGTACCATTTCTATTTGGGTTCCTAAGCGGTCAATGAAGGCCACCCCTAATGCTAGACAGATATGGGTGCCCAAGGCTGGCTTACAAGCCCAAATTACGTCACCTACAGGCACGAGGATGAAGCAGCTTTCACAAGCACTCTTGGCCAACAACGCAGAAAGTGATAAGATACCTACACCTCTCACTGCCCCCACTCCCATCAACCCCAGGAATGTCTGGAAATGGGTACCCACAAGGTCCCACATACATCACACTCTCAGACCGAAATCTTCACCTGTCCATAGCTCTAAGAGCTACGACTCCTGTATCAAAGTGTGGAGAATTAAACTGTGTACTAAACCCCCTGACCTTATTCTGTAAATCCGTCCACACTAACACAGAAGCATTTCGAGCCCATTGCATAACCAAAGTATGCATCTAGGATGACACTGACCTTTAATCACCACTCACACATATCATAAACACCTCACCACTAACCACTGACCTCCGGGATTGTCATGTTAGTATTGTGAAGGGAACACCATTACATCTTGTTTCCTATGCAACACTAATGTGCCTTTCGTCTTCCAGCAGATAAGCAACCTACTCTCATGGCAACAGCGGCAGGCACAAGCTCTCAGGCAGGATCTGGTGCTCCTATCAATTGGGATGCCATGCCAGTGGAAGCTCCACCAACAGCTAGGCCTGAAGAATTCTTGAATGTGCGAAGGATTCCTATTCCAGATCCACCCAGTGGACTAACCGAAAGAGTAAAAGGGCACTCCCATTGGTTCAATGAAATGCCAGGGGATTTGGGAGACGCAGATCACATCTGGGAGTCCAAGATGGAGTGTGGAGGAGTTTGGTGGACCTTCCAATTCTTTTCAAGAGAATTTGAGACCTTACAAAATGCAGCTCCACTTCAAGATATCTGGCAAAAGGCAGGACTTCAAACTTACTTCAGTGCAGCTCTACCTAAACCTGACTTCCTCAGGTGTTACTATTTGATTGCTACGTTGAAACCTACCGGGGATAAAGATCATTCAGGCACATTCTGGGTGCCCTCCTTATCTAATCTGGAGGAGATGAGGAAGTTTGAATTAAATGTAACATTAATCAGGGAAGCCCTTCAAATGTATGGCACTCATGTGCCTTCAGATCGCGACCCCTTGATACCAGGATCAATGAAAAGCAATAGAGTCAAGAAGCTCAAAGACATGTGCGCCCTCACCCCCAACATCGCCATACCCCTGCGGATGTGCCTCCAGCACTTCGCATTTCCAGCTCAGGACCGTTTCACTCAGCCTCACAAGAAGATATGGTACGGATTGTATTTAGCAGAGATCGGAAGCTTGCCCATTAAAATGCCGGTATGGATCCTAGATCAGGCGTATGAGGCAGGCAAGCGGGGGGTGAGGAAGCCCACTCTACATGGTTGCTGTGCGTTGACTAGAATCATCTACAGATGTCTGGCATATGATGTGCCAGTTGCTCGAGCCCTAAAATATGCACACCTGGAGCTGTTCAAAGGGCGAAAGTCAGGGAGTCAGCCTGCAAAAAGAATGCGGGGATCCCTTTCACAAGTCCTGATCCCTCCAGCAACCACCGCCGAAGTCTCCACTAGAGAGGAAGCCCCGGTGGCACCAATCACAATCCATCTCCAGGAGTCTCAACCAAGAGAGGTGGTACAACCCACTCCTTCTGCCCCTCCGCTACCTACCGATGCAGACTTTGCAGCGATGGCCACTTTCACCGAGGACCCAAATTTTGATTTTGAAACATTTCTGCAGACGGCTCATCTATCAGACAGTGAAGGTTGCCCTGACATTGTCGATCCGGGGGCATCAACCCAAAGAGAACATGCACGAGGCGAGACAAGCAGTGTACAGGAGATAGGAGTGGCACAACTTCCTCAAAGACTAAGCACACAAGCTCAGGAGAAGGCACCAAGAGATAACCCGGAAGAGAGTGAAGACGAAGCCCCTGCATATACGGCACAGCTCAAACGACTATACCAAACAATCAAGCAGGTACAGCGACGCCATAAAATGTCAGAAGAAGCAAATAGGGCCCTAGTAAACCAGATGTTGCAGTCAGAGCATATCGACCCCCATTTTGTAGAATCGCTAAATCTTTTGGCGGACACCTGTGGCATCAGTGAAGCATTGAGAACCTTGGTCTATCAAGAGAACCCTGCTTATGATCAAAGAAGAATTGATACGCGGCCGCGACAAGGAAAGATGATTCAGATGGAAGTATCTACCGCGTTAGCTACGTCCACATCAGAAGATGTTCACATGATTAGCCCTAGGCCCAATGATGAACCGGAGGAAATTACGCATGCACCATCCCCCCCATCATCCCCTATCCCACCCTCAGAGCCTCTCTCCACGTGTCTTTTTACACAACCATTCTCCTCCTATAGTGAGACCATTGTACACACCCCCGTGTCCACTTTCCGTCCTTCACCCTCATCCATCTCTGTCACTCAGATTTTTGAACCCCAACTAGGTCACCCTTCCCTTCCCCATGCCTTTGGACAACCATCTGTCACTAGTCAGACTCTTTCCATTTCTTTACCCCCCAACCCTCCATTTCCTCCCTCCCAAACTCTACCTACCCCGTCCCTTGTAACTGCCTCGAGCACCACACTAATCACCCAACCCTCCTTCTGGACCTACCTTGTAAACATTCTTCAACAGGTTGAGGAACATAAGAAAAAGTCCCTTCCCCAAATTCACTCCCCCACATTCACGGCCACCACTATCACACCACCCACCGTCCCGGTGTTCACATTTCACGAATCACACTCACTCATGTCCGATCCCATGGACATCTCACCATCCGCTGGATCACCCACCACCACTGTTCTCACAACACCATCACAGGTTATTACACTCACATCACCACTTCCACACACGGTAGGCACAACATCCACTTTTCCCATTCCCACTTCCCAACCCCCTGCATCTTCCACCTCATTTAGTCTTGCACTCGACACGATGCTCGAAGCTGCGACTCAGCTTAAGCAAGAATATACATTATTGGAAGAAAATAACAAAGGGCTTTGCACCCTCTCAGCAACACTCCAAGAGCGTGTCAATGCTTTGGAGTTCATTCATACGGAGTCACAAAGCAAGATATCCGCCCTCGAACAGGCAAATGCGCAACTCAAAGCGAGGCATATGGAAGAGAGCAAAGCCATGGAGGAACAGCTGCGAGATCAAATGGGCCGCAATGCACGGCTTCAACGAAACATGGCTTTGCTACGACGACATCTGGCAGCAGCGCAAGAAGAGAATAGACGGCTTCAACAACAAAACCAAGAGAACCTCGAGGCTGCCATGGAGAACACCCCGGGAGCACCCATAGACCCGGTCAAATTTCAAGCTGTCCCCTCAGAAAGCATACAACAAATCTTGGAAACGTATGCCAATCTTTTAGAAGCACATGATCAGCTTGCCGACCAGCTAAAGGAATACAGAGACCCCAAGAGTCTACACCACACCGACAGGAACCTAAAGAAATGACAGACGCTGCTACTTCAACCGAACCTGAACATTCAACGACCAACGACGTGCTGGAGTTACGGCAGCAGATCGCAGAATTAAAACTGAAGTTGATGCAGTACGAACGACTCCCTTCCCCACCAGAGCAGCCGTTAGAAGAGGAAGCAGTTACCATCCCAGTGGAGGAAGCATTCGACGACGCCTACGAGCCTCAACCATTCCCAGGAGGACGCGTAACAGAAGAAGGTCAAGATACCTATGAGGAACCCCCATCAGCATGGATGAAACAAGTAGAGGAAATGGGGCAAACTCATCAGGAACGGATATCCACTCAGATGCTGGCAATGAAGGCCATTGAGGACACCATCCTTCACTCAGAATACTTCAGGCACATCGCCCCTAGACGCCTTATCACTAGTTCAGAACTGCAATACAAGCCCTATTTTGTATTGTTGGCCGACTACAATGCAGAAATCAAAAGGGTCACCAACAAGTGCCCAACATTTGCCACACAGTTCGAACCAGAAGACATACCAGAAGCGGCACGAAAAGGAGCCATATTCCAACCAACGTGGAGGCAGAAGTTACTCGAAACTCACCCAGAAATGCTTCGAACATGGGATCATGCCCCCATGCATTTGAAGTACAATCCGTGTTTTGGGCCAGTGCAAAGACGCAGATCATGGAAAGCTTTTGCCATCAAGGTTCAGAATAACGTAAACTGTAAAGAATGGCTTAATTACCCCGCTATCGCCCCCCCAACCGGTACTCCTACAGTGTCATACATGATTGCAACCATCAGACATTGGATACCACGCCTCCACCCCATGCCAGATGTCGCTGCCCAGATGATGCTCAAGATCTTCGACATGATGCAGGTTGTACTCAAAACTTTTCGCAATGTATGCCGTATTCAACCTCCTATTCCCGGGTTTATTAATGGTAACTACGACCTGCTATATGATATGAGCACAACCCCGAGCATACGAGTGGCTTACGCATGGCATGCACGCATAAGATATCTCCCTGCCTGCTACAAGCAAACATTTGACGATATGTTCACCACGGGGTTTTGGGAAGCACATTCAGAGGTATTTGCACCACGACCTACACATTTACTCCATCTCTTTGCATGCGAGCAAACGATGCATTCCGAGCTTTACACGATGCCACAACCTGACATGCCTCGTACAGTGGATTGGGAGGCCTTGCAACGAGATCTAATCAGAGGTTTAAGAATCAAAGAACAAGAATTGGCAACCGACCTCCTGCAAAAATACATTGATCAAACGGCGGAAAAGAGGTCTGTCAGAGGCGACAGACCCTACGGGGGGGAGAGTGTTGACAGGATGCGGGAAGAAGCAAGTATGGACACACATGCAGATCTAGCACTGAGGCTACCCTTCATTTTTTTCAAAACCCCAACATCATTCTAAAGTGATTCTCATCACTACAAACCCTTGTAAATATCATTTCACCTTTTTGTAGCTCCATTTTGTACAAGCCGAGGAGTCCTCGAGCTTGGGGAGCCTTAGATGTAGTTGCCTGCCAATTTTCATAATTTTTAGATCTCGTTTGGGCCCTCAAATAAGCCCCGGAACCTAATTTTTAACTAGGCCGGACACTAGGTCTGAACAGGGCCAAAGCTAGTCAAAAACTATAAATAGAGCTAGAGAGCTCATTTTTGGCTCAGCTTCTTGTAGTTTGAGCTTGTATGAGAACTTTCTTGCAATAGAAGTGATTCCATTGTCCTACTCTCTTTGTTCTAACTGTGTGTGCGCGTGTGTGTGTATGTGTGTGCATGCTTGTGTGCTTCTCACTCACGCACTTGTGCTTCCACTTGCTCGCGGTCTTCATACCATCCTCATGTCTTCCCGGATTGACATTAAAGGAGGTGTTACTCATCACTGAGCTACAGTCCTTGACCAATGCATGTAGTCCAATTGTAGACCTTGGAGGTCTAAATAAATCTAACACTCTCTCCCCCTTCTAGTGATCACTGTCCTTAGGGATGAAGGAAGGAAAATGCTTGGAAATTAGAGGAGAAACACACGAAAGGAGCTGCTTTTCACAATGTTTTACGAGCGCTATGTTTGTTTCTGATGAGGATCGGGATGTTCTTGTAAGGGAGTGAGGACACATCATCCTTGGAGTGTTTCATTTCGGACTAATATAGCAACCCAACCTTAGAGAGGACACACTCTTGGAGTCTTTCATGCCACACACACATGCAAGTAGGAGACTCGAGAGATTCAAATTAATGCGAAGGCATTCATCTAATGCCTTGAAGACGATAGATAGATTTCATACTTTGGGACACCTGCTAGCTACTGAGTACACATTAACATTTTAATCTAAAGATAGTTTCGAACCAACCAAACAAACAAAACGAGCATTCAAAAAGGAAAAAAGAGAGGAAAAAAAAACCACCACCAAAGAACGCAGGTAAAAGGATTGACAACTTTGATTGCAGGTAAAAGGATAAAGTTGTTCAAGAAACATTATAATGGAAAGTACATTTTAGATTAGGACATTGAAGAAGATGACACCAATGAGTCTGATTCATAAACAAGTGTATCCATTAAAAATATACAAAATTAAAATAAAAAAAGACAAATAATATTATATATATATATATATTTATATATATATATATATTTATTCAAGTTCATTTTACATTTTTTTCAAGTCCATTCCAATTTTTTTTTAATTCTTGCTTGTTGTCCATTTCGAACTTTTGGAAAGCAACATTTGAATTGAACTTAGTATGAGTACAGCTTTTCATCCATAGACTGATGGGGAACGTGAGAGGGTCAATGAAAGTGAGGCTAAGATGACCAACCAAACAAACAAAACGAACATTGAAAAAGAAAATAGGAGAGGAAAAAAACCACCACCACCAAAGAACGCATCAAGTAGTGTGCATAAAGAACGACAGGGAAAACAACGCAAAATATACAATGGTTAATAGGAACGTTTTCATATGATTCAACCAACATCCTTGTAAGGGAGTGGGGACACATCATCCTTGGAGTGTTTCATTTCGGACTAGTATAGTAACCCAACCTTAGAGAGGACACATCCTTGGAGTCTTTCATGCCACATCCTTGGAGTCTTTCATGACACACACACACATGAAGCTAGGAGGCCTCGAGATTTCAATGTGTAGCTTCTACTTCATGTTGGCTTACTTGAAAGATATGTACCTTATGCTACTCGTGCTTAGTATTCCTTGATGATGTACTTGCATACTCTAAAGATGATTGTGAGCAAGCAATAGTGAGTTGATGAGAAATACCTTTGTCTTCAAGAAAAGACTTCAAGTCCTTTGACATGTACTCTCCTCCTCTATCACTTCTCAAAATCTGGATCTTTGACTAACTTTCATTTTCAACCATAGCTAAGAATTTCTTGAAAGTAAGGAAAACCTCTCACTTCACTTTAAGACTGTATATCCATGAATATCTTGAGAAATCATCAATGAATATAACAAAATATCTCAAACCTTGAATAGAATCTGTTCTCATTGGACCATTCACATCTCAATGTATGAATAGCAACTTCCTTGCGGCCATTATAAATCCATGTTTCTTGAAAAGTAGTTCGTGAAGCTTTCCTTCAAGACATCCTTCACATGAATCTGCATCATCTGGTAAAGCAAAAGTAGGAAAATTCTCCACCATACCTTGATATTTGATATGCTTGAGAGCTGTCTAATTGATACGACCAAATCTAGCATGCGATAACTTCATGTTCTCCTTAGGTGTAGTAGACCTATCAACATTAGCATGACTTATATTGGACAAAACAAACATGCAACTTTTGTTTTCACCTTCAAGTAGACAATGCTCCTCATCAGGTGAGAGGATCTGACATGAATCCTTCTTAAAAACTACTTTGTAACCATCTGACAAGAAAGTCGAGATAGAGAGAAAACTCGTTTTTATTTTTGGAACATAAAGAACATTAGAAATTGTGAAATTTCCACATGCTCTCGACTTAAGGTTCACTTCTCCATCAAAAGGTTCACTTAAGGTTCACTTCTACCTTAAGAGTTTAAAAGGGAAGGAAATACCTGCAACCTGTCATATGCTTTGTAGCTCTAGAATAAGAAATCCAAGGATTCTCTGAGATTGCATTTAACGTTGCCTAATCAAAAGCTATCTCTTCAATAGTAGCACATATATATGAATCTACCTTTGAAGATTTAGGTTTTGGATCATCTACAACACTATTACTTGATGCTTTCTTATTCTCATTAAAAATCCTTGCTCTGCATTCTGCTATGTAATAACCTAGTTGAATCTTCTGCTCCTTCTTAGATTGTTGAATCTTCTACTCCTTCTTTGTCTCCTTCTTCTTCTTCTTTCCCTTTGACAATGATAACATGGCTTCATCATTCTCTTCCATACCCTTTTGTTGATCTTCATCTTGAAGTAATAGGAACTTTAGCTCTTCAAATGAAATTTCTCTATCTCTTGTAGAGAGGGATAAAGAAGTAACAAAAGCATGGTATGTAGATGGAACTGAGTTTAGAAGTATGTTTACCATCTCTTCATCTGAAATGTTGACTCCAACATTCAGTAACTGATCTCATATATCTTTAAGCTTCAAAATATGTGTCTCAACTGATTTACCAACTTTCATCCTTGTGTTGGCTAGCTATGTCCTTAGATGAGCTTTGCTAGCAGGGTTTCTACTCTGATAGAGATTCTCTAACTCCAACCAAGCCTGAGGAGAGGTTCTGCATGACCTGATGAGGGGTATAGTATGCCTCTTGACTCCAATAGCAATATATGAAAGTGTAAGCGCATCCCTTGAATCCCATCTAGATTGCTCTTCTGTTGGAAGTAATCTCGTAGTAGTATGGACTCTTGATGTTGAAAGAGTGTCTTCTTCTTCACTAACCTCCTGTTGAGCAAAAATAGAAATAGCAGGTCTTTTAGAAGATGCAGCAACATCTTCTCCGACTTCTATTGGCCTTGGATAAGTGCCATTGACAATATTCCATAAGTCCTTTGATACTAATAGATTCATTATCATAAAACTCCACATTGGATAATTAGACATGGCTTCAAGCTTTTCTTCGTTATCAAGTCTATAGTCACTCATCTTGTTAAGGGTGTATGTTGACAATGCTCTCATACCAAATGTTGGAAGTGGGAGTGGGACACAATAACAATTTATCATAGGTTTATAGGATCTTCCAATAAATGAACCTTAACATACACACCTTAATACTCAAAAAGAAGGTGAGTGAGAGATAGAGAGAGAATAGATGATATTTTCAAGTGTAACAGTAAGCTATGAGGCTCACCTACACTATCTATATTCTAACCTCAAATTACAATGTGTGTATATGATACAAACTAACAATATATATATATCTAGGCAAAAATAGGAATTAGATACAAAAGATTGTGTGCCTAAGACGAATGAAGAGTGTGTGTGTGTGTGTGAATATGGAGAATAAGAACAATTTAGAACTATTGTATAGCAAACCCAAATTTCGATCAACCTAATTAAAAAAATGAGTGACCTAAGTAAGAACGGAAATAGACTTGCTACACCCTTCACCCTCATGTAATAGTTATAAGATCCATTTCTTCCCAAAACACTAGAGCTATTATGATTCATAAACCCACAAACAGAGGAAGCCATCTTTTAGTCTCTTCCAATCTTAATGAAGCTATAATAGTAGTTATAATAGAGGAGATACATCATAAAGTTCATCTTTCATGTACTGGTTTAGAAGGAGTTGTGTAAATCCTCTCAGTGCATCTCACGCAAATAACATTTTTGCATATAAACATCCAATTATTATCCTTTATTGATTCTAATACATTCAACATAGATTTCTCAGGCTCTTAGTAGAATCAATCAATCTACAAAACAACTATATTTTGGAATCTCCCAAAGCCAAGTTCTTTCTTCTAATTCAATCATGAGTCTATTTAAGTACTATGTGTTGTGTACATTGTTCATTAAAAGGTGTGAGGAGAATCTAAAGGCTTCAACTAGTGTGTCATCAATGGAAGTAGTTATTGGATTTTTTTTTCGACTCAAGCTTTTATTTGTTTACCAATTAAATCCATTCCCTTCCACTTCACAACCTCATTATAATGTGATAGCTTCTCCAATTTCACTACAAAAGCTTCCCATTTTTCCGCAAAGTCTCTTACCATTTGGCTCAATCAAAACACTGGAAAAAAACATTAGCCCTTTAATCATGACCAGAAGAGACTCATCCTATAATGAATGATTTGGAAGATGATTGCCTGAACAATGATGAACAAATTTTCTTAAGGAAATGAAAAGACCCTTATCCTCTCACCCATGCTTGAATCTTGCACTTTCCACCAATGTTTCTCTTGATGTAGCAACATGTAAAGATCATGGAAATTATGTTGTTGATGCTAGAGTTTTCAAACGTTATGCAATAAAAAGAAAAAGATAGGAAATGCAAATGTGGTGAACAACAACAATCAATTCATTAGTAGGATAGTGAAAGGAATCATAATAGATATTGAGTTCAAGAGAGAGAAGCAAATTTGAATAAATCTTAAGGAAAAATTTAAAGATTAATGGATCATGAGCCCATGTATTCTCAAAGAAATTACATGTTTCTAAGGAAAGCAAAGAGTTCATTGATGTTTGTACGTGACGTAATACACTTATTGAGTCCATTAAGAGCAAAGAATACTAAAAGTTATGGCTAGAATGATGTTTTTGAAGGAAAATATCACCAAAATTCTAGGATATATTAATAAGTAGTTATTTGATGAAGCAAAATTATCTGGACTTGGTGCAGCTCATCACAAATTCTATTTTGCCAAAGGGATTGAGGACTTGGTGGCACAAGAGCAAGAAAGGTTTTTAGATGTGATATAGAAATTGATGGAGAAATCAAAAGAAGTAAATTAAAGAGATGTTGGAATGAAAGTACTAAAGCTTGGAGAGTAGATCTTCTTGAGGAATTTATTAACAGCAAATGACCTTGGATGTTACTTTTATTATATAAATGGGTTTTTTGGGTTCAAGTCAATCGTGCATGTGAATGTTTTCTATTGGTGCGATTTCCATTTGTAAAACATGAAAAAACTACTTTAAGAATTTGCATATTACATGTCAATCACTTGGGATCAAAACAATCAGTGCTAAGACAATTTATTTTTGCCATGTATGATTTAACAGAGTTATCAGATGGTGTGAAATAGTAAGCCATTAGGTTTGTGAGTTGTATGGAAAATACATCCCTCAATTGGCGCAAGCTACTTCACTATAAAATATAATAATTTTTGGTGGTAGTCTTCTTGAAGGATATAATAATTTTTGGTGGTGATATAATTCCTTTTGAAGGATAGTAATATTGATTGTGGGTTTTCATCATGTTTTACCAAAGTGGTGTGTTCAATAGTAGAAAAATTATCTATAATCTCCTAGTTATAAGCGATAAAAACTATAACTCAATGTATGATACATGCTTAGATTTCAATTCTACAAACCATGGTTAAATTTCTTCTCGGAGGTTTACTTGATTAATTGTAAGTAATCTATAGAACAGAAGTTTAATATGATCTAAGATTATGTGTGTTATAAATAAGGTTTAGTTATTTTTATAAAGGTCTATTTGATTCAACAAAAATCTTCATCATCATAATATAAGTGTGAAATGTAGTAGATTAACGAATGGGACCCCTCATGATTCATCTATGTGGTGGGATCCTTGCCCAAATGATTCACAAAACTATCTAGATATGCACTTGATAAACTGATTTGAGTGCAAAGTAGGCAATGAATAATGAGGGTGGATCAAAAAATATCCCTAGGCGATTCAACGTTTTCACTATGTGCTATCTGGGCACTAACATGTGAAATGGGTGGATTCAAATTACTAATTTTGGGTGTAATCGATGCATGGATGTAGAAACTAAGTTGGGATTCTTATCCCTCACAAGAATTGAGAACTCTTGATTCACTTGAATTTGATTTGGGAAACTAGAAGTCTGGTTGTCCCAATCATGTAAATTGGATGTTTCTACTATGGTTCACTCCCATCCAACATTTACTTGATTTTTTCATCAGACTCGAGGATTAATTTGACCTAATGAGCATGAAAATCCTATGTAGAATATAAGAGAAAGTTTTCCATTTACTTTTGTTCGACCTTACTTTAACTTGACCAGGTCAAATCCAAAATGAAAATCGTCTAGCTTTGGACACTTTTCTCAAAATCTTTAGCTTTAAGTTCTTGGGAGTTGCCAATCTTATGACTAATTCCTTACTTTTCTTTTCAAGATTGTGCTCAAGTTTTTGAAAGTCATTTGATTTATTCTATGTAACTTGAAGAAACTCAAATGAATAAGTCAACTTAGACTTAGCATCTTTTGAAGATATGGTAGCATCTTTTGAAGATTGAATGGGTTCTTGTAGAGAACATCTATTTGGGATGTTTGACTTAGTTACCTTGTTCCAATCGACTAACCCTGGTCTTTCTTGAAAGAATTAGATACTTTATCTGAATCAAATCCAACAGATTCGAAGTAGAAAGAAAGCACTAAATCTTTGTACAACCAATTCAAATTTTCAAAATACTTGTCTGAACTCATGAGTCAAACTCTAGTTGACTCAGGACTTTAATTTTTCAAAGATTTATTTCAACAAATCATTGAAGCATTTTTATCTATCTTCAAGAGATATAAACTTGATTCTCAAAAAGATTATTAGAGTAAAGCTAAATATCATCATCCAACCACAAGATAATGGGGTGGTAACAAAATATAAGTGTGAAAATTCACCGAGGTTCCATTGATGACATTTTTACACAAAACACAAATGATTCCTTGCATGGAATGCAATTCTTGTGCATTACTAGCCAAGAGATTGATGTCACCAAGTTGCACTATCGATTGGGTGCTTTCAAACTAACTTAGTCTTTCCAACCTTAATTGAAAGGATCATTTCATAGTCCTAATTTCTTCAAAAAAATTATCAAATATTTTTAAATAAAAAACAATTTATCTTGAAGTGCTCCATAATTTAAATAAGAACATGCTTGGCCATATTTTAATTATAAATAAAGTTCCTAGAAGTGTATTGCTTCACGATCTTCTTACTTACTTGATCTTGAAGTGCCTTACAAGATTATGCTTTTATCCTCTGAGTTTAAAATTCTCCTTTGAGATTTTAATTCCTTTGAGGATCCAATCTTACTTCAAGATTGATTCTAGGACAAAAAGATACTTATCATCCCACGTTCTCATGTCCCATACTATCTTTTTGACATCAATCTTATTGTAAATTCTAGCGTCCCTAACCACCTTGTTGTTCTAAGTGACCCCCTTATCTTATATGGCTATTCTTATTTGTTTAAAAATGTATTCAGAATGTTTAATCCTGTACTCTTCCAAACCTCAACTAGTGCTTGTGAGACGATTGAGATGTGATGTAATGAAGGAAAGGGTGAAGAATTCCAATACAATTTCATCTCAAAGCCTACTACCCTACTTACGCCCAAAGTGTGTCCCTTTTCGGTTCGGATCGATTCTCCTTTCAATACTAATTCGGTGATATAATTAGGGTCTACAAGAGGGATTTGTGTGTACACAAAATAGAATAGAATAGAATAGGGATTTGGTTTAGAAAATGATTGTTTCTATGGCTACACGCTCTCTTGGAACTCTAATTGATTATTACGTTTAACGTGCACTATTTCCCAATGTCTGTGGACGTTCAACATAGGAGGCTTTCACTTCACTAATTTGTGAAAGGAGATGGCCAATATACAATGCACCGAATACTTCTACACTTATTAGCTAGATATAAGAGAATGAGAGAATGGTCTGCGAAAGTATAGGAGAATAAGCTGATTCCATGTCATATAATTTTTCATATAATTCTTAGATTAAAGAAAATTAATTCAACCAAAGAGAGGTAATCGAAAATTAATTCAACCAATAGACCAAGAGAGGTCTTAAGACAAGGGCAAGTGTTGCCAAGGTCATTAGAATAAGGAACTTAGTAGTTTTACAGCTAAGAGTTCTAGGACTTCTAGAACTTCTAGAAAAGATCTAAAGCAAAATATCTAGAAAGATATGAGAATTTTCAAATAAAAGGAATGTCCCTTTTGCAAAAAGGAAAAATTGAGACAAGGGCTAGTTTTACCAAGGTCTCATGAGCTAGAAACTTAGAGGTAAGATGTCTCAAGGTATTTTGAAACCTTAGAAGAGAACTCTAAGAATGCCTAAAAGTATAGAATGTTTGCAAATTAAGTATCTAGTTCATAGGTAGTTACCATAACTACATAGTTACGAGTTCTAGTGCACATTTCTATGTGTATAGCAAAAAGGAGTTTATTTCACAAGAAGTATAGACTTCAAATTTGCGGAATAAAAGGGCAAATCAAGTTTGATTAGAATGCCATAGTCAGAAACTAGTAATAAGAAAGTCATATGAGAAGTTCCTAGATCTAGAAGTTGAGAAGAAACTTAGCTCCAAAGAAACCGTTTTGATGTTTCCATCATAAAAAGTGACAAAGTAGGTCAAAGAGAATAAAGTGGTCAAGTGGACCAAATCTATATGTTGAAGTACAAAAGGGTTGAAAAGTAGCAAGTCTTTTGGAAGTTTATAATGAGAAGTACACACACCAAGTCTACAAGCAATTAAAATGGTAGATCTATAAGTTTAGAACCATCACAGATGACTCTATTGAAGGAGGGAAAGATGATTTAATCTCTCTCTAAAGCAAACAAGTCAGGTCCATTTTCCAATAGAGATTAAAAAGATAAATGGAGATGAAAGGTTTTCAAGCAAGATATATGGGACTATATTCTGCAGTCGCTCCAAGATCTCGGATGTAGCCAGAAATTCACCAAGATGATCGCGACCCTTCTCGGAAACGCAACGACCCAAATTAACGTCAACGGCAAACTTTCGAAGGCGATCAAACTTAGAAGATCTATTAGACAAGGGTGCCCACTGGCCCCCCTTCTTTTTGCCATCGCCACTGAGGGGCTTAGCAGGCTTGTGGCGCATCATGTGGAGGCTGGCAATATCAAAGGCCTCCGGCTGCCTCACGACCACAGTCAAATCACCATGAGACTATTTGCCGATGATATGAACGCATTCGTTCACAATGATAATACCAGCCTGGAGACATTCTGGAGGTGTCTTGCTACCTTTTGTGAAGCCTCTGGATCCAGAATCAACCACTCCAAGACCGCCTTTAGAGCTATTGTGGGACCTCATCCCGGCCTTCTCATCGATCATGGCTGTCAAATCATTCCGCAGGGCCAAATCTTTCGACTTCTCGGAATCCCCTTGGGGTTTGGCGTCTCCATGGAACAGCGATGGAACTGGGTGCTGGCCAAACTCGAAAACAAGCTTAACTATTGGAGAGGTATGCAAATCAATCTCGCTGGGCGTGCGATGGTTATCAACACGTTCCTCCTCTCTTCTACCATCTATTTCCTGTCATGCTGGAGACCGAATGAGCAAGGCCTGTCCAAACTGAATAGTATTTGTAGAAACTTTCTTTGGACGGGTGATCATAACAGAAGGGGGGTGCCTAAAATCAAATGGGCCATCTGCACTAGCCCTAGAGATAAAGGGGGGCTTGGTATCCTGGACATTGGGTGTATGGCTAACAAACTGGCAGCCAAATGGATGATTAAGGCTTGGTGCAATAAGGAGGCCTCGTGGGCCAAGCTGATCTTCAGAAACAAGAACGAGTTGGCTCTCATGGGGTTCCCAAACTGGAAGAATCTTGACATCTTGACCCTGCTATTCTCCCCGATCCCCGTCTTCCCGAAAGGCTCCAATCTCGTGTGCTCCCTTTGGAAGGGCTGGAATAAAGTCAAAAGCTTCACAAGAATTAGTGAGGACTGGAAGTGGGCGGCAGGTATCAGACAAAACGACTCTATCTGGTTTCCGATACATGGCATCCGGAGTGTGGAGTCTTGGAACATTCAAAATGCCAAGAAGTTATGGAACAAAGGCTTCAAAAAATGGAAACACCTCTGGAAACATGACACCAACAGCTGGATCAACTTCGAGGATATTGACCTTGGCATCAACATCTCGTACGAAGAATGGAACACTTTGCAAAGCAGATGTCTCGCATGGGATCGTCACAAGAATCGCCTTCTCATGGGACACGACACACCAAACTCACTTGGTCTCAAATGGCACAATGGGAATAGCCTATTCAAAATCCCGAACATCAAAGAAACGATTGACCATCAGATCAACCTCAACAAGAAGTGGTGCCTGTCTTGGACGCGGCTTCGGTGGGACATGAAGTTCATGGGTATCTGGCACCCCCTTATAGAAATTAAGAAGTCTGTCCTCTTATGGCAAATTCTTCATCGAGGAATTTGGACCAACCATAAGGCTAGCAAACTTTGTGGGATCCCTCCTTGGTGCAAACGCTGCCACCGGTCTATCGAAGATGTCCCACACATCTTCTTTACATGCCCCAACTCCAACAGAATCTGGCAGACGGTTGGAATGAAAATCAGACTTCAAAATCAGCTTAGTTGGAAACAAGTCCTTTTGGGAGAAGCGATCGGCTGCTCCGCGGCACTCTGGAACGCCATCAAAGGGGAAGTCCTGTGGAAAATATGGCGGGAAAGATGTGCTCTCAACTTCGGTGATCCCCCCAGGGAGTGGTCGATTGAGAAATCACTATTCCTCCTTGGCAAAAGGATTGTTAACAGTAAGAAATCCCCCCCCTTCAAGCACCATCAAGTCCTCCTTTTGATAACAAGCTCAAACCCAAATGGGCCCTGCATGAGGGCGATGAGAGGGTGATTAACCTTCTTTGTAATGCAACCTAGGCTCTATACAAGCTTCCCCTACTTTGTGGGACTCGGGGGGTCCCGTGGGCACTAGTTCCCTTCTATTGTACTTTTGTTTCTTTATTTAATTCAAGTCCGGGAGAGTAGGCTAATGCCAAACTTCCTTTATAAAAAAAAAGATATATCAAGAAGATTGGAATATCAAACATGATTGACAAGGACACAAGTTAATAAGAAGAATTTTAGAAATTCATAAGGATAGCTTTGTATGTGTCAAGGTCAATAAGCAAAAAGAAGGAATTAGGACATAAGGTCCAGTACTTCCTTAAAAAGGACATAGTGTGCCTTGGGATTCAAAGGAATAAAAAACAACAAAAAAAAAGAAAGGTAAAAAAGGGAAGACTTCTATTTATCCAAGAAATAGAAGAAGATCCTCCAGATGTCTAGATGACATACTTTTAGACTACAAGATTATGAGATATCAAATTTAGGTCGTATGTAGAAGATAGTGGAACACTTACAAGAAGGAAATAGGTTCACACTCATTATCTTGAGACTACATGAGATATTCAGATTCACATCTATATAGTAATATGATCTCTAACTAAAGTGCCAAACCTAGAAGATAAATAAGATTTCTAAGGATATGTTACAGGAGAAGATAGAATGGGAAAGATATAGCTGTAATGCATGAAGGCAGTGAGTTCACTTCCTCATGAGATGGTGGAATACATCCCATAACTCTTGGTTGCATATATGCCACATAACTACCCTAGAAATATGTAGAAGACAAGGAAGCTATTAACAAATAGTTAGTAGGTTCACATAGAATATCCTCATATTGCATGTGTCTAACGTGGAAGATCCACATAGTTTAGAGAATTTTAAGCAAGGGACAAGAATTAGCAAGGTTTGCAAGGGCCAAGGCTACACTTCTTAGAATTTTCCATCACGAGCTTTGATCTAAGTGACCCCCTTATATGGCTTTAATCTTCGTGTTCCAATCTTTGGGCTTTGATCTAAGTGACCCCCAGCTTATATGGCTGTTCTTATTTGTTTTGACCTTTTCGACTACCTACCTACATGAGCTTGAGGACGATCCTCCGAATGCATTCAAAATGTTTAATCCTGTACTCTTCCAAACCTCAACTAGTGCATTCAAAATGTTTTATAGAATAGAATAGAATAGGGATTTGGTTTAGAAAACTCTAAGAATGCCTAAAAGTATAGAATGCTTGCAAATTAAGTATCTAGTTCATAGGTAGTTACCATAACTACATAGCTACGAGTTCTATGTTGGAGATAGATGTCTGTGGAAGAACAAAAACAGCACAAGGAAGAAGAAGAAGCTTGGAGCACAAACACACAATACTGAATGTATTACTAGAGAATGTACAAAGATAAGTAGCCCATTAGGTCAATTGGCGTATATACAAGCCGGGGGAAAAAAACCTCCTAAAGAGGGAAAAAAGTGCCCCGGCTGTCTTAGTGTGTTCACACACATCACTACCTAAATATATAAAAAAATCCCCCCTGGGAGTGATGCGGTGAACAAGGAGCTGGCACTCATGTATAAGGAAGTGCCAAGCTATGTGGAAATCACTCCACAAAAGGAAGTAAGCCCAAAGCTTTGCGGAAAGCTCCAAACTTCTCCCTAGGCAGAGCCTTCGTGAAAAGGTCTGCTATGTTCTCTTGCATGGGCACATATGCCAAGCTGATCTCCCTAGCAGAGAACCTCTCCCTGACATAGTGATAATGCACCTCAATGTGCTTAGTGCGAGCATGGAACACAGGGTTCCTCGCAACTGCTAATGCGCTCTGACTGTCAGTGAAGATGGTGGTGGCAGAAGACTAGCCAACACCCAAATCAGCCATAAGGCGTCTGAGCCACACACACTCAACAATCGCTGTGAAAGCTACCCTATACTGAGCCTCACAACTGGAAGTGGCCATAGTAGGCTGCTTCTTGCTCAACCAAGATATACATGAGCTACCAAGCATGAAGCAAAAACCATTGGTGGACACACGAGTGTCATAGCAACCAGCCCAATCTGAGTCAGAAAAAGCATGCAAATCTGGCGGTAGTGATCCCCCCTTGGGATAAAACAAACCAAGTAGCCGAGTACCACTCAAGTAGTGAAAGATGTGCTTAACTACCTTCCAATGCGTGACTCCTGGGCAATGCATAAACCTGCTCATTTGTGAGACAGCAAACTGAATATCTGGCCGAGTAATGCATAAGTAAATCAAGCATCCAACAGCCTGCTGATAGAGAACAACATCAAATGCATCTCCAGCATCATGAAGACTTAATCGTAAACATGTCTCCATAGGAGTGGCAATAGGCTTACAGTCTTCAAGGCCAAAATGCTGCAATAATGTGTCAATATATTTCGTTTGACACAAAGCCATTCCACCATCAACTTGCATAAACTAAATGCCCAAATAGTGATGCAAATGCCCCAAATCAGACATCTCAAATGAGGCATGCAAATCAGCCTTGAAATCAGCAATATGCGTCTCAATAGGACCAATGAGAAGCATATCGTCAACATAGACAACAATGATCAGAAGCACATCATTAGCACGCTTAACATATAAGGTGCTTTCAGTTGGACTGTTCTCAAAACCATGTGCAACTAGATAGGCATGTATTTTCTCATACCAAGCACGTGGTGCTTGCTTTAAACCATATAATGCCTTCTTTAACCTGCACACCTGGTTTTCATGTCCTTTCTGCACAACGCCACGGGGCTGAAAAACATACACTTCTTCATGCAAGTCACCATTCAGAAATGCCGTTTTAATGTCCAACTGATGTACATTCCAACCATGATGGGTTGCAAGTGCACAAATGCTCCGAACAGTAGTCATACGGCATGTAGGTGCAAAGATCTCATCAAAATCAATGCCTCTTTCCTGTGCATAACCCTTGGCAACAAGCCTAGCCTTATACCTGTCAACTGTACCATCAGTTTTATGCTTCAGCTTGTATACCCACTTAGTGCCAATGGCCTTCTTGCCAGGATGCAAGTCACATAAAGACCATGTACCATTCTTCATTATAGCATCATATTCAGATTGCATAGCAGCCATCCAATTTTCTGAATTCTGTGCTTCATCAAAAGAAACAGGCTCATTCTCATCACAGAGACTAGACGCAGCCATAGCATAGCAATCTGATGCAAAGGAGGCACTATGAGAGCCTGAACGAGTACGATATGACAAAGGTGCATCTAATTTGCAGTCACGCAAAGTCTGCACCAGCCATTTTGGCATAGTTTTTGCCTGCTCAATATCAGCTCTCTCATCAACAAGTGCATCATGTAAATTTGCATCAGAAATGGAATGATCTGCATCATCATATGAAACCTGCAAAGGCTGAGAAGTTGCCTCATTAGGACCAGTACTAGACTATCCAGCTATAAAAAGAGGCATCAAAGTATCATACATGTCTTTGGAGCTAACAGATGTCTCCTTAGTACATGAAAGCAATGGCTGAATAGCATCTTCCACAAATACAACATCATGGCTAACCAGAATGCGTTTAGTTTGTGGATGATACAGACAATAGCCTTTACTTTCAAAACTTTATCCAACAAAAATACATTTTACTGCTTTATCATCCAATTTTTGTGATGTTGTTCAGGCACTAATGCATATGCCAAACAACCAAAAACACGCAGATGAGCAACAGATGGCTTGCGGTCATGCCAAGCCTCATATGGAGTGATAGATTGCAGCGCTTTAGTGGGACACCTGTTAAGTACATATGCTGCACACATGACAGCCTCAAGCCAGAAACTATGTGGTAAAGCCTGACTCTTGACCATATACCTCGCCATCTCCATGAGTGACCTGTTCTTCCGTTCAGCAACTCCATTCTGTTGAGGTGTATACAGCACTGTACACTGGTGTTTTATCCCATGTTCAACCGGAAATGCATTAAAATCAGAAGACATATATTCCCCCCCTCGATCAGAACGGAGGGTGCCCATTTTACATGCTGACAGATTTTCAACCAAAACCAAAAACTGTTTGAAGCACAAAAACACTTCGGACTTTGCCTTCAATGGATATACCCATGCATGCTTGGAAAAATCATCAATGAAAGTCACGAAGTAAAGATAGTTTCCAAAAGAAGGTGTCTGCATAGGACCACAGACATCACTATGTACAATCTGCAATTTCTGTGTAGCCCAAACTGAACCATCTTTTGGAAAGGAGGAACGCTGCATTTTGCCCAAAATATAGCCTTCACATACATGTTTTTGAGGTGCCTCAAGCTTGGGCAAAGAAGACACCATATCAGATTTCTGCAGGCGTAGCAAACTAGCAAAATTCAGATGACCAAAGCGTGCATGCAAAAGCTTTGCATCTGACATAGCCTGAGAATCATGAGCTGCACATGCCGAATCATTCACAGATCTTTCATAGTCTATGAGCTTATACAGCCCACGACATAAAATGCCAGAAGCAATAATAACATCACCATTTGACAGATCATGAACTGTACATCTGTCATCAAGAAATTTCACAACCAAGCCAATCTTGGCTAATGCAAAAACTGATAACAGATTCTTCTTGATCCCTAGCACAAATAAAGCATCTGACAAGGTGAAAGAACTACCATCAGCAGTAGTCAGAATGATCTTACCAACTCCCATAACAGGATAAGAGGAGTTGTTGGCGCATGTGACAGTATTCCCTGTAGGGGCAGGCTGGAGTGAAGAGAAGAAACTGTGCTGTGAGGTAATATGTTTGTGTTGGAAGCAGCCAGAGGCATAGAAGACGCGGAAGCATGTAACGACGGAGCAGGGAGCCAGTCAAATCTTTTTTCAAAGAATCATGTTCTAAAAATACTTTTCAAAAACCTCCAATAGTGATTTTTATCACTATTGTAACATATGTAACATAGAAAACCCCATTTTGTAATCCATAGCTCCATTTTGTGCAAGCCGAGGAGTCCTCGAGCTTGAAGAGCTTAGGTAGAACAAGCGTATCAATTTTCTTTATTTTTAGACATCGTTTACCCTTCCAAATAGCATCTAGGACTTAATTTTTAACTATACCGGTCACTAGATGTGAAACCGGTCAAAACTAGTCTAGAAACTATAAAAAGAGCTAGAGAGCTCATTTTTGAGGTTAGCTTGTTTGAGGTTAGAGTTCTTTTGAGCTTGTAATAGTGTTCTTGAGTAATAGAGTTGATTTCTCACCTTCCATTGTGTCTTGCTTGTCTCTTCGTAGTGTGTGTGTATGTGTGTGTGCATTTCTATGCTTCTCACCTTCACTCTCACTTCATCTCACATTCACGATCTTCATATCACTCCTATCTCTTCCGCGGATTGACATTAAGGAGGTGGAGCTTCTTAACGTGGTTCTCACCATTGTGCTAGAGCAACACCAAATTTGGCGCCGTTGCCGTGGATCGAGTCTAGGACGAATGTGTGATGGTAAGAGTATAGCAAGAAGTGGCGTTGGAAGGTAAAAATTTCAGTTTTTGTTGTTGTTTTTACTTAGTTTTTAGTGTTTTTCACCTCCCCCACACTCCATCTTCATCACCGCATCATCATCTTCATCTCCAAAAAAATCAGAAAATTCACCATATCCACCCATTCTCCTCATTTCCCCTCATTTGTGCATGCGAGAGAGTGAGAGAGAGCTTTTGTGCTTGTGTGTGCTTTTGCTTTCTTGAGTTTTCTTGCAGGAACAGTACTCCAGTGCATCAGGAAGGCTGCAAAAAGGTAAGAAAATCACCTTCTGTCAGAAATTTCCGAGTGTGTCAGACCATCGCGATGGTCTGCAAACTTCGGAATTTTAGGTAAGCGACCACACAGGCGTGTAGGCGACCCTTGCGCATCTACGAATCCATAGACGCATTTCAGAAAATCTCAGTTTGGTGGACCATCGCGACGGTCTCATACCATCGCGATTGTGTCACACCATCGCGATTGGCTCACGCCATCGTGACGGCTCGACCGGACCATCGCGACGATCTCACGCCATCGCGACGGTTCATTTGGACCATCAAGACGGTTCGCGGACCATCGCGACTGTTCGGTTGACCCCACACCATCGCGATTGGCTCACGCCATCGCGCCGACGATGCCACGTGGCAAGCTAGACCATCGCGACAGTTCATTTTTTGGACCATCGCGACAACACCCTCACACCATCGCGACACTTCAAAAATTCGGACCATCGCGATTGGCTCACGCCATCGCGCCCAGACCATCGCGATTGGCTCAAGCCATCGCAGCTGTGACCATCGCGACGGTTCACTTTGGACCATCGCGATTGTGCATGTTGACCGTTGACTGACGCCATCGCGATTGTCCGCCTGATCGAGCCATCGCGACGGTTCACACTCACGCCATCGCGATTGTCCACTTTCACGCCATCGCGATGGTGCACTTCAGACCATCGCGATTGTTCACCCTCACGCCATCGCGACGGTCCCAGACCATCGCGATTGTCTCACACCATCGCGATTGTGCACCCCCATCGCAAATTTTAGGGTTTCATTTTTTAGCCAATTTTGGGGCTATTTTTGGGAAATTTTTGGGTGATTAGACTCATAGGAGACCCCTTAGCTCATATTTGGAGAAAAACCTGTTTGTCAGTTTTTACCCCCCAGGGCCTGAACGGTCATAACTTTTTCATCCGAAGTCCGTTTTTTGAGCTTAATAGCTCATTAGAAAGCTCTTAAAGGATACGTCTATTTTTAGATAAGCTATTTTGAGGTTGACCTAGTTTGGGACTAGAAAGCCAGGGGGCAAACATTGAAAAGTTGGGCAAAGGGAAGGGACTTAAAAGGTGTATATACTCAAGTGCTTGATCATCCAACTGTGAATTGGTTTAATATTGGATTTTTCCAGGTCTAGCAAGGGCAATCGAAGGCAACCAAGGCAAGGTAGTGAAGGGCATAAAGCTTGGGAAGCGCGGCTTCTTGGGCATCAGAGCAACCAGAAAAGTTGACTCGAGGTTGGAAGATTACTCAACCCCCTCAGTCAATTCTTAGCTTAGGATAAACGTTAGCATTATGGATTAAGACGATAGGAACACCTCAAGTTCAAGAGAGTTAAATTTATCAAGTTCAAGACTAAAGTAAAGGTGTGTGACACAAAAACCTAAAGGAAAGAACATAAGTCTGACGGAACGAGAACTCAAAGTACCACAGAAAGTCGAATTCCTGACGCATACATTAAGACAAGAATCTAAAGAAATCTAAAAAGAATCAAGAAAGTAATAACAAAGAATCTGTGACGATCTGAGCGTGTACTGAGTGTGCAAGAAACAAAATTAATGAACCTTAGATCGGGCAAACATATAGGTAAGTCAGACCGGCGAAGCCTTAGGTCATCAGAGGCAAGTGTAAGAACTACTGCACGATCGTGGGCTCAACAATTGAACACTAGTTATCCCTACGAGAGCTCAGATACTAGTGATTCAGAAATGGCATTTAGCACAGAAAGACCAGAAGGAGGGTCTAATGTAGCCTATTTAGAAAAACCAGGACCCTATAGAACACAACTAGAGTTTCTCCGAACCAACCGATTAGGTGCTCGCATCTATGAGGATGGTTTGCGAAGGCAAGTGGTGCAAATGCACAACCCCGATCAACCCATTGGATTGGAACGTCCAGTGGTGAAATTTGAGAGACACGCGTACATAGACAAGGAAGGAACAATGTACATCTTAAGTACGTAGCCAAACAATACCAACGAGTTTGGCGTGATTCAACCAGAGACGGAAACTAAATCTCAAGGAAAAGAACCATTAGAAGAGCCTAGAACACCTAGAGGGAAATCTGTACTGACATGAGTACTAATCCCGGATTGGATCCCTCAGGACAACAGAAGCATAGAGTTGTTTGTAAATAAAGAAACTGATGAAGCCTTTTGGAGATACAAGACCGAAATACTTAGTGAGGTAGGTATCATCACTATATACGAGTTCAAGGACCCGGATACACCAGGAAAGGTCGTATACCTGGATGAGACTTCAGAAAGAGTCTTTGTGGTGCCTGACCACGCTAAAAACACATACACATGGAGAGGTGAATCGGTATTCCCTCCATCTAGAACGAACATGAATACAAGTCAACCAGGGGCAGGAACATCATCAGCCCATGGAAATCAAAGAGAAAGAAATAAAGAGAGACCCGAAGTAAGCTTCAATCATCCCATAGGGGGAGATAGAACAACCACGGACACTAATAGAGCGGATAGACAAAGAGATCATGGAATACCAGGTGGTAGAGATGATTTTCCTCTCCCTAGACCACGTGAACACGCAAGAATACTGAGACCCACACAGTTAGTAAAATCAATGAAGAATTACTTTGATGGGACAGGAGATCCCTATGTGCAACAAAGGCAATTTAGAGACATCCATCACTTTTTAGAGTCATTCATCACCGAATTCTCTAAAAGTGGGATTAGACATGACACGTCTTCGTTGATTCATAGCTTCAAACAGACCCCTCAGGAAACAGTCAGACTGGCAGGACGTAGGTTTAGACAATATGTTGAACGATGTCCAATGCAAGAGCTACCCTCACAAGCCAAACAAGTGTCATTGTTTCTAGATGGCTTGTTGAGCTCTAAACTACGCTCCTATGTGTACCTAAAAGAACCCAGAACGCTAGAGCAATGTGTGAAAATATGCATAGACATTGAGGACAACTTAGGAGATGAGTTGGAACTCTCAAAGGTCTATAAGGACTCAGACTGTTCATCTCTAGCATCCACAAAATTGTCTAGCTCAATAGAAGACCTAGCAGAAAAAGTGGCCCAGAAACTAGGAGTTTCTAGTAAACCTAGGGTGCTAATGAACAAGCGTTGTTACACCTGTGGTGGTGATCATATGGCAAATGTGTGTCCCAATGCACCACAACCACAAGCCAACCCTAGTGGCCAATACTGTACAATTGAGAGAAGATACACGAATCATACGGCTCAGGACTGCCCGTACAACAAACAAACCGTGAGACAGAACTACCCGCAAGCATACCCGCAGCCAGGTAGGTATCAAGGCCAATACAGTGCTCAGCCTTATTACTATAGGCCTCCTCAGAACTACCCATACCAGGCTCAACAGAGACCTCAACCTGTCTTAGCTCAGCAGCCACCCCCACCAGTGAATGTCATCTCAGTCAAATATGCTGCTGCAGAAGAGAACCTAAGTAGGGCCTTAGTGCCTTCTTCACCTTTGATCACAGAGAGTGACCCACACTCAAATAGTTTTGACTCTACGCATGTAGATAGTCCACCCGCTTATTACACAGAGTCACCAGAACATGTGGAGACATATCATTATGATAGTCCATCAGTGGAACCTAGTTGGGAGCCCGACTACGCTCAGGTGATGTACACAAACCCAAATCCACGGCCCCAATTGAGACAACAAAGACCACAGGGCCCTAGAGGACCATGCTTTAGGTGCCAAGGAGATCACTTCATAAAGGATTGTCCACATCCCTCGATAGCAGGACAATCACAGTACTATAACATCCAAGGCTTTTGTGCCGATTGTGGCAAAGAGCACATAATCAAAGATTGTCCTAAAAATCCAGTTAACGCTTTGAATGTGACACCGATCAACGTGATAGGTATTGTAAATAACGTAGATGGATCCAACCCTACATACGTGCCTATCCAAGCTATAACAAGAGCCCAGGCGCTCTTACAGAACCAACAGCTTAATCAGGAGAAAGTAGCCGGAACTAGTGAAGTTGTAGAATCTAGCAGTAAAAAGACAAAATCTTGGAAAGATTCTAGAGAAAGAATTAAGAGAAAATGGAGTAAAAAGATAACTGAGTTGGAAGGAAGTTTGAAGGAATCTAGAGCCAAAATCCTAGAATTGACTTCACAAGAATTGAATCAAGAGAATCCAGCTCAGAAATCAGGATCAGTTTTAGCGGAACCCATACCAGAAAATCTAGACATGATGTTTCGTGCATATCAGGCTAGATTAAAAGAGGGACCTCAGGTAGCTGAAATGAGCAAAAACTACCCTCGAGCTGATCTAGAAATTGAGAGAACTAAACTTTGCATGAAGATGGTAGAACTATCACAAGCTTTGTTTGAAGCCTCTAGATATCTTAATTGGAATAACATGGCAAAACCGGAATTACACTTTCAAGGACTAATGGAGAGGCTAGAATATTTGATCGAAAGCAAAGAGAAAAAGGATCAGCCTAGGAACCCTATTGTCCCAGAGACACAGGAAAGGACTGTGCCATCCCTGTCTCAAGTACCCAAAGTCAAGACAATTTGTCTTCCATACATAAATATTCACATGAATTTTTGAGAGAAATACAAGAAGAGAAATGGAGAAAAGAACAAGGAACCCATCCTCCTATTCAAGAGATAGACGACTTGCAAGAGCAATTTCCCCAAGACATTCCCTCCATTTACGATGAGGTAGAGGAGGAACAACTGAGTGAACACACAGGATTTGAATCTAATTCTTTACAAGAATTACCTCAGTTCACAGGACCTTGGGAAGCAAAGTCTATTAGTATGAGAGCACCCACGATAATAGTGAGGAATGAAGAATCAGTAATCCCTAGAAACACGGAAGTGATCAAGAACACTAAAGTACAATGTAATCTCACTCTAGAGGAGTTGTTAAAGGTAAAACCAGAATTGTGGAAACATGTAGCAAATCAATTCCCTGAGCTTGCTACTACTTCCTCACAAATAGGATCACATAAGAAGGTACCAGAAATACCCGTAGAAAAGATCGGAGATGTGAGCGAAGGAGAGGAAGGTAACACTTATCTTCCAATAACCCATCAGGGCTACACCACGAAAGCCATCTTAGATTCAGGAGCCGGGGTAGCCATAGCTACCACCGCTTTATGGAAACGTTGGGGTAAGCCAGCATTGAGACCCACCAGGATGAAGCTACAAATGGCTGACGGACACATAGAAAAACCATTAGGCTTACTAGAAGGCATATCTCTCACCACTTGTGGTGTAGAATTTGAGCATACTTTCGCCATTTGTGACTTTGCAAAAAACCATGCTTATGAGATGATATTGGGACGACCATTCATGCATCAGTTGCAAATTGTACAAGATTGGGGAACTAATTCTTTGTACATGCAACATTTAGGAGTGACTACCAAAGTCAATCTTAAAGACTATTCACATAGAGATGTACCCCCAATACAATGGAATACCATCCATAAGACACCAGTAGAGACCGAATCCGTGCACTCATTAGAATCAGATCCTTCTTGGTTGCATGAGGATGCTCATTTATGGATGTGTAAAGTAGCCAAACAAGAGGAAGAAAGGTTAGAAGCCAGGACCTTAGGTGCAGAACAACATCCACGAACCCTTCAAGATCCAGCCTACGCACCTGTAGTATTTCCAGACGAAGAGTTCGAACCCCATGGTTGGGCAGAAATCCTAGCAACCATGGATGTAGCCATCAATGAAGAACAATGGACTCCCCACTGTGATGAGGATGGCTATGATATCTCAGTTTTCACGATAGAGCCAATCATGTGCGATGCAATTTTAGAAGAGTGTGAACCTAACCCTGATGCATTTGAGGATGCAAGCGATTTTGATTTAGAATCAATTATCATGGACCCACCCTTTGCATCAGAGGAAGAATATTTTTTCGAGGTAGAGACTCACACTCAGAGAAACGAAGAAATTATGAATGATGTGAGGTTAACCACACAAGTGACTAACAAGAGTGAAGGCAAGAAAAGAAAGAAGAAAGAAACCATGTCAGAAAAAGAAGAATCTTTATTTGAAGTACCCGAGAACTTCAAGAAATATGAAATCGAAGATAGAAGAATCATGGTAAAAATGCCTAATAGAAAAGCGAATGACGGACAAGTATATGATAACCGAGAGAAAACCAAGAAAATAATAGTTGCTATCGAAGGAGAAGAAGAAAAATGTACATACATAGGGCATGATTTGACGAAGGAAGAAGAAGAAGAATTAGTTGCCCTATTGCGCGAATATAGAGATGTGTTCGCTTGGAGTTACAAAGATTTGAAAGGAGTAGATCCAGATATATGTTCTCATAGAATCCCTATGACTCCAGATGCAAAACCGACAAAACAGAAACCTTACACGTACAATGATAACTACACTGCAAAGATTAAAGAGGAGATAGATCGATTGATAGAAGTAGGATTCATTTACGAAATTGAGCATACCGAATGGGTATCCCCCATTGTGGTTGTGCCCAAGAAGAATGGAAAATTGCATGTGTGTATTAACCTTAAAAAAGTTAATGCCACAACGATTAGAGATAGTTATCCTCTTCCTATCACGGAACATCTATTGGAAAGAGTTGCGGGCAAGGAAGTTTACAGCTTTCTTGATGGATTTTCAGGCTATAATCAAGTAGCCATTGCTCCAGAAGATCAACACAAGACGGCATTTGCCACTGAATGGGGCATATTTGCATTTCGTGTGATGCCATTTGGCTTAACAAATGCACCCGCCACTTTCCAGCGACTCATGTGTCATGTTTTTAAGGAATTCTTATGCAAGAGTTTGGAAGTTTATGTCGATGACTTATGTGCTCATTCAAATGTAAGACAGACGCATATCCCAGAGTTAAGGCAAATATTTGACAAATGTCGAGAATATCAGGTTTGTTTGAACCCAGAAAAGTGCGTTTTCATGGTCAGACAAGGCAAAATTCTAGGACACATTGTGTCAAAAAATGGAATCTCTACGGATGAAGAAAAGGTGAAGGTAATTGCAGATTTACCTAGACCAACTAATGTGAAAGAGGTACAGGCATTTATGGGCCATTGCGGTTATTATAGGAGATTCATACACATGTATGCAATCATAGCCAAGCCTTTGTACTCTCTTTTAACCAACTTTGAATGGACAGATGAATGTGAAAATTCATTCAATGAACTCAAACGACGCTTGTGCTCAGCACCTATATTGACTACCCAGATTGGAGTAAGCCATTCCATGTACATGTGGATGCATCCAATTACGCCATAGGATGTGTGTTAGCACAACCCACGAATGAAGGTAACATAGATCTCCCCATAGCTTACGCAAGCAGACAATTGAACGCAGTAGAAAGAAATTACACCATGACGGAACGAGAAGGATTAGGGATGATCTACGCAGTAAAGAAGTTTAGGCACTACTTGTTGGCCAACAAATTCAAGTTCTTTACAGATCATCAAGCCCTATTGTACTTAGTCAACAAACCATGTAACACAGGACGATTGATACGTTGGTTTCTATTACTCATGGAGTATGATTTTGAAGTAGTAGTCAGGAAAGGAAAGACACATCTTAGAGCTGACCACCTTTCAAGATTAACCTCAGGAGAAGCTCCTCAAGGAGTAGCGGATGATCTACCAGATGCATACTTGTTTAATCTTGAGATAGCACCAGAATGGGCTAAGCCTTTAGTCCCTATTCTCACATATGGACCCAAGAATCTTAGGATAAAGATCAAAGAAGGAGAGATTACCAAGTCTCAAAGATACCAAATAATGGCAGGAAGCATATATAAACAGGATAATCAAAAGATTCTTGCTTGTTGTGTAGATGAATCAGAACATGCGAATTGGTTGCAATTAGCACATGTAGGTGCACTAAAGCAACATCATTCAAAACATCGAACATTACAGACTCTGCATAGACTAGGAGTATATTGGCCTACGATGGAAGCAGATGTCTACAGGTTGTGTAAGGAATGCAATGTTTGTTGTGAAAGACCACCTGTAGAGCATGCTACATTATATCATGTGTCTCTCACACCAGACTGGAGAACAATTAGTGACATACTTGAGGACGAAGACATTCCCTCAAGGCATGACCTTAGCTCGACAACGTAGTCTAGAGCAGGAAGCTCACGACTATTCACTTATTGGCGATAACCTATACAAAAGAGGACGAGATGGATATCTAAGACAATGTGTTCATGAGAGCGATTATCTGAGCATACTAGAGACTGCACACCAAGGTGTTGCAGGAGGTCATTTTGGACCCGATAGGATAATCAAAGCCATCCTCTTTGCAGGATTATGGTGGCCCACTCTTCACATGGATGCTCATACCTATGTAAAGAGATGTGATGTGTGCCAAAGAACTCAGTTTCCTACTCGCAGAGATGAAATGCCATTGAAACCCATGATGGGCGGACGTGCATTTTCTAAGTGGGGTATAGACTTTGTAGGACCCATTAACCCCCCTGCAAAAGGTACACATGCTGAATACATTATTGTTGCCACAGATTATCTTACGAAATGGGTAGAGGCAAAAACCACGAAAAAGAATGATGCACACACAACTGCAAAATTCTTATTTGAGAATGTCTTTACAAGATATGGATTGCCTATAGAGTTAGTGAGCGATCAAGGCACTCACTTTCTAAACCAAGTCATTGAATATTTGTTACAGGATTTTATGGTGATTCACAAGAAATCCACACCATATCATCCTCAGGCCAATGGTCAGGCTGAAAGCACTAATAAGATCCTTTGTAACGTACTGACGAAACTCGTGAACAACAAACATTCAGATTGGGACAAACAGTTACACCACGCTGTTTGGGCATATCGAGTGGCCTACAAGACCGTACTCAATGCAACTCCCTTTCAGATGGTTTTTGGTCAGAATGCTGTGCTTCGTTTGAACTTCTTGATACCGACCCTTAAGGTTGCACAAGAACATCAGTGGACCGGCCATGAATTATCAACAAGAATAATGGACTTGGAACGATTAGGAGAAACCAGGCTAAAGGCAGCAGCAGGCATATACGCAGCCAAGAGGCGATAGAAAGCATATTTTGATGCACATGTGAAAGTTAAAGGCCTAAAAGAAGGAGATTTAGTTCTAGTATATACGCTGAAACAACACGCACGTAAGTTAGAAAAGCGAGGTTATGGACCTATGATCATTAACAGACTCTCAACAAGTGGAGCAGTACAATTAGCCACTTTAGAAGGAGATATAATGCCTAATTACATTAGTGGTTGTAGAGTCAAGCTATATCAAGAACCTCTTACTGAGGATATGCTTAGACGACTCACGTTGGCAAAGAAGCGTAAGGAGGAAGAAAATAGAATACGAGCGAAAGCTCAGGCAGAAGCAATAGAACACATTAAACGCATGAAGTTAAGAAGACAAGGACTAGGGAGAGAACATTATAACCATCTGGAAACTACACCCAGATATCCCATGGCCATGTGTGAAGTAAAGTCACGAACTCATCCTAGCATAGTGGACAGGAGACCATTCATTACAGTCAGGCTAGAGCACGGCAACCCTTGCCAAGAGCTCCGAGCTTTAATTGACTCAGGTGCTGCGACTAGTGCTATTAGATGGTCCCACTATAAGGATTCAGGAATAGAAATGCGGCCAATTGAGGCATACCTCATAGGCCTAGGAGGCACGGAAACCCCTTGCATGGGTGAGGTGGACCTTCCTATCCTCATTAAGGATTCAGGAATAGAAATGCGGCCAATTGAGGCATACCTCATAGGCCTAGGAGGCACGGAAACCCCTTGCATGGGTGAGGTGGGAGAAACTCGAGGCAGATCTGGCCCGAGGCATTCGTATCTCCGAGCACACCCTCGCTCAAGACCTCCTACAGAACTATATCCGGCAGACCTCACAACAAGGTTCTGTCAGGGACGACAGAAGCGAGAGGGAGGGGGGTGTTGGAAGCAGCCAGAGGCATAGAAGACGCGGAAGCATGTAACGACGGAGCAGGGAGCCAGTCAAATCTTTCTTCAAAGAATCATGTTCTAAAAATACTTTTCAAAAACCTCCAACAGTGATTTTTATCACTATTGTAACATATGTGTTGCTACAAGGGTTGCCCATATTTTTCCTCATGCTATGGCATCCCTTAGCCCTCATGAAAGTACCATCTTTTTGTAAACTAGGAGATGTCCATGTGAACACTCTCCTAAAACCCTTTTTGATAATTCCTCTAAGCCTATGGTATTCAAGCCTTTCTTTGAAAACTCCTTTTTGAACAAGCACAAAACTCCCACGTAGAAATCCATGCGCTCCCTCTCTCTCTAGGTAGTTAGCTTTTTGAAATTCCCATATCACATGAGATTCTCTTTTTTTAGCACATGTGGTCTTTTGACCACATGTTTTATTCACATATGCCTCTCTTCTTCTCTATATAAAGAAGAGCCTCATTTGTAAAAGGGAGGTCCCTTGGCCATGGCCTTGGCCTCCATTTTGGTAATGGAAGAAGGTGTCATTTGCTACTCTCCTGTTTCCTTGTGTGCAAGGCGATGATCTTGGTGTATGGATTTGCATGTGTGTGTGCATGGTTGGGAGGATGTTCCCCTTGCTCCTTGTGACGTTGGCCATTGTTGCCATTGCTCCATGAGCGTGGATGAACCTCTCCTCTCATTCTTTGCCCCAACTTGGAGAAACCTCTCACTTCCATGTGAGGCGATTAGGGTTGTTGCTCCCCTTTTCTCAACAATTTGGCGCCGATGCCGGGGACGTCGGCCTTTAGCCGTTGGTTTTTTCAAGTTTGCATGTCCATACTTCGTGAGATGCACCTTGACACTTGGAGAAGGATGAATACGTGTGGCCTTCGGTTGGCCTTGGGTACCTCTTTTCTTTTAATTTTTGAGTAGTTAGTTCTTTATTTTTGTTTGATGCACAAAAACACCCCCTTACCCCTTCTCTCTTCCTCTCTCACATACACACACTCACTGTGTGGCAGCACTCTACATCTCTATCATTTCTTGTTTTGAGTGTCTGTCCTGAAAAGGGGGATGGGTAGGTACTCATTCTTGTCCCTCCCTCTCTTCAATTCAATTTCTTGGTTGTAAGATTCACCTACTTTTTACGAATGCATCCATTTGTCGATATGTGTGCCTTAACCTTTTGAATGCTATTTAAAAAAAAAAAAATCGCATATGATGGGCGGGGATGGGTTCAACGGCTATGGCGCCTCTTCTTTCTCCTCAGAAGACCTCGAAGCTAGTTCCTTCTCTGACATCAATTAGGCTCGTGTGAAAATCGTTCCTTGCTGGGTGGTGCGAGTTTGGTGAGTTCATGGGGGGTTGGAGTAAAGGTTCCAGTCTTGAATTCTTGGGTTGGTGGGGGTGATTTGTCTGCCACTCCTCATTTGGGTGCATCTTCGCGGTGTGGGTGAGCTCGGCGGGAGCTCCCCTCCCTCCTCCCTCTGTCAGGGTAGAGCTCGAGTTCGGGCTACATTCCTGTTCTGTTTCCGACATGACCAATGGGGGACTTGGTTGCTGCGGTGATGCTCTTCTCCAGAGATCTCTTGCCCACTTCATCCGGGGCAAGCACTTGCTTTCTTCCCCTCTGGCGTCCCCCGATCTGGGTCATGCACCTCCATCCCATCGTTCTGCTACTGTGGGAACATGCACGATTCTCACTGCTGCCTGGCGCTTGCCCACCGGCGCTCGTTCTTAGGCTTCCCCAATGGCGTATGTGGTAATAAGGCTGTGCTGACGCCTCAAGGGCTCGCATAGAGCTTCATTTGAGGTCGGCAGAACTCCCTACTGTGCTCACTACTATTTTTGCTAGTGGGGTTTTGCTCTCTTTTCGTCTTCATGCATCTATTGTATGCGTTCTGAAGGAAACATCATTCTGCATCCCCCCATGTCGCCCTCAATGGCTTCTCCATGGGCTTGTGTTGCCCTTTGATTCATCATGATGCGATCTGTAGGATGATTGGTCTGCGCTTGCTGCTCTCCACTGTAGGCTCCATGTCCCCATGTAATGATCTAGCTCAATACGCGGCTGGTGGTTCTCTTCCCTCGGCTGGGGGGTTCTTTCTGTGCATGATGATACTTAATATGCTTGGGCAAAACTTTGTTGAATCGGCTGGGCCTTTTGGCAACTCTCTGATCGAGAACAGTCATGCTATTATCTCTCAAAGTTGTTGGGATGTAGAATATATGTTCTGTATTTTGATACTTACTCGGTCGATTTACATCTCACACCTTGCATCAGTTGATGGGATGCTGTTTTACAGTTCTTCGTAAATAAAAGTCACGAAGATTCCGTGCCATGTTTTCACTTCTCGGGTGTCGAAGTTGGTTGGTCTCGGGTGTCGAAGTTGGTTGGACGGTGGTCGTGAACCTCGTAGCTCTGTTCATGTTGTGAATATGTTTTCCTGAAGTAATTTACAGTGGTGGTTGGCATGCAAAAATCAGATCTACCGATGACTCCTCTAAGATTTGAAACCATTAGATGAATGTTTGATACTTTCTGTGTTTAAACTTTGGTGGTGATACTCAACATGATCTTGTCTCTTATCATGATATTGGGCTTGTTGTGTAGTCATATCATGCACTCTCCACCATGGAAGGTGCTTGAAGTTGCAGATGTGCTCCCCGTGGAGCAAGTTACGAGATCCTTGGTTCTTCAAGCACGCTTTGGCTTCTGTAGCAAGGACCATCGGGAGCTTCTTGCACCCATGATTCGGGGAGGACAGTCGGCTTCCCTTACTGTTTCATTTTTTGTGTTGGTATGTCTGCTGATCTGGTCTTTTCCAAGCCTTGGGGTTGCATCCTGTGGCTTGCCAGATGATGGTACTTCCGGGCCGATTGATCTTCTGAAAGGAACAAATGTTTGTCAGAAAGATGGGTAGCATTCGCTCCTATTATGGTTACACAAAAGCCTGACGCGGGCTCTATCTTAATGTATTAACCCTGATAATACTTTCTTCTCCCATCTTATTCTTCGGTGAAGCAAGGATAGATTTGTGACCTTTTCATCCGAACAGGGCTCGGTACATCGAGTTGTCTACGATTTATAACTTTATCTTAGAGGTGTGAGCTTTGGATCCCTGATTGCCTTTATACGAGCTTTTTGATTCGAATGTCTGTCTGCATATTTAGCTATGTAACGGCCAGGGACATATGAAGCACATGAATTTACGGAATGTTGGTCCTTAGTTTTGTTTGTGATGCATTTCTTTAGTCGCTCACATATCGTGCTTGCTCACCTATTGGGGTGTAACAGGCATGAAGGAGTGCTGAATATTGTAACATGGGCACATTATAATCAGTGCTGGCTAGGAAGAAAGTGCTGCAAGATTGGTACTCGTTGTGCTCAGGCTGCCTATTGGCTCTGCCTACCCTATCGCAGGATTATGTCTCAACCCGCCAGATTTTCCATATCTTGAGTGACGGACCCCTTTCCCTATGTGTTACCACATGAATATAATCAACTCATCTCAGATCTACTGCAAACATAAACTCTGTTCATTACATTCATGATCATAAGTCGTGCTAAGAAGGTAGTTTTGACATTCCCCAGGATCTTGGGTAACGTGGTAATTGCATTACTTGTTCTTTTCAGAAGTAACTAATCACAACAGATGGTTTCCTGGCCTTTTCGTAAGGTGGACAAATGCGCTGCGCTCTAGTGGCAGTCCTTCTTTCTTGACCATCTGCATTCGTCTACCACACTATCATGTTAGCAGAAGCGGCCATGGTTTCATCTTGTTGCAGGAGTTGAGATCGACCATTGCATCGCTATATTGCTCGGATTCATCTTCTTATCAGAATACTACCTGAAGAACCCCCCCTATGTAATAGTTGTTGTGTAACTTTGTTCCCATTAATAAGAACTGAATACACTCATAGGAGGAAAATCTGCTAGGGATAGGAGATATCACTGTTGCAATTCTTGTACGGTCTCAGGGTGCGGAGAGCTACTAATACATCTCTAAACTCGAACTAATGTCTAAATTTTATGTTGCTCTCGTGAATTATCAGGAAGGACTAATTTTGAACAGAAAAATATAATCTTTCTTTATGGCAATGGCGTCCTTACCACTCAGTTATGTTTTTGGAATTGCTTGCAGGTCATGTTCTGGTTGTCCGGTCATTTTTTTCCCATAACTGTCGACATCACAATAGTAGAGGAAGCTATCTCACTATCACCATTAGGAGGGACCCGAGTAGGCACATAGGCTCTAGTAAAAGCACACTCAGGTGACCTTGAGCATCTTACAGAAAGACAAAGTTACATTGTTTTGGACAGTGGGGGCAAGATTCTAACTGTCATTTGCATTGCTACAACTGTCCACTTTATATTGCAGAAAAATATCTTGACAAAAAATTTCTTGAAGCTTTGTTGTTCTTGCATATTTCTTGATGGAAAAGAATTGTTGCATGTGCGGTACTGATCACTCTCAGGTTAGGTTTAAAGATCCTCACGATCAGAGCAGCATGAGAATAATGTTCTTTGATTTCCTCCAACATGAGGTGCATATATTCATTCTAATTGCTCATCATGAATCTATCTTGAGTGTTACAGGTTAAAACAGAAGTTGATGATGGCTCAGAATTGTTGGTTGATCTTTTGTAGAAGGCTACTACTATTGGAAGCTTTCAACTCGTTTTCTTCCTTCATATGTTCTGTTGTGACTATTTGTGTTCACTTATGGAAAAAATGAGAGTGTTTCATATGGTTGACGTCTGTGATTATTCGGTTTCATGTTTGAGTTCAGGGCCTGATTTCAGTTGGAGCAGATACTGGATTTCTCTAGGGGAAAGACTCACGTGCTTACTTATTGCATGGTCATCCTATTTGCACCTTCATATTATACTATAAAATGATTGACTTATTTGATTGAAAATTGACCTTTGCATACTCATTTGAGTCACTAAAAGGGAAACTTGTATCTCATATGTTTCAAAGCAATATGTCACACATGCACCTATATGATAACACATCTAAGATGTTGAGATATGGTTGTTGCTATGTATGTTTAGTAGAAAGGCAGATGATGGCATCATATGGGAAGTTTTTACTTTTTAATTTTGTCATCACAACTAGTATGGATAGATACTCTGTTTGAAATGATACAATTGCTTTCTGTTGAGGTAGTGTCCTTTGAAATGCAGACATATCTTGGATGCATAATGCTTGTGCTACAAAACGTTCTTATGTGAGCATGTATTCTCTAAAAAGATGGTTGCAGGTGAACAGGCACATAGGGGTTGACATTTTTTCAGCCTGTTCTACACTTAATTAGTGTGAAAAACATAAGGGATTGAGCAATTGTTTTTTAGAGGAGTAGCTCCCTAGTTCCACATTGCTCAAAGGAATATTTAGCAATACAGGCAAACACACTTAGATGTTTTACAACTGTGCTTTGCAGGAATAGTGCTGGATAAGATGATTTAATTTCCTGAATGCTCCTAAAATGATAGGACTCAATGTTCCACTATTGACTGTTCATTCTATGAGCACATAAAAATCATGTCAAATTGCAAGATGAAATGAGGGTAGGAATGTACGTTAATCATGATATCCTATTCATCTCATGCTATGAAACGTGATATGTCACACTCACTTGGAGATAACTGATGTTGGATTGCAGAAATAAGAAGATTTTCAGGAGCTCTTCTCATTAGAAGAGCAAGTTTTAAGTGAAAGATGTCTCTCAAGTGGAAACAAAAAAATGAAATTTTGTGGTTGGTTCTTTTCAATATCAGTCTACTTGTTATGTATGTTAAATTTCAGGTATTGGAGCTTTGAAGAGATGACACACTGAAGGAATGCAGGGCTGACTGCCTCCCAAGGGGATTGTGTCGCACAGCAATATGAAGTTGCAGACTTGAAGACTGACGACTTGCTGATTTGAACAGTTGCAGAGTAGCTGAGCGGAAGACTCAAAGCTTGGACCAGTCCAGCAATATATGCGTATCATTTCTCAGCTTTGTCGAGGGCGACAAAGTCTAGGAGGAGGAGGGTGTTGCTACAAGGGTTGCCCATATTTTTCCTCATGCTATGGCATCCCTTAGCCCTCATGAAAGTACCATCTTTTTGTAAACTAGGAGATGTCCACGTGAACACTCTCCTAAAACCCTTTTTGATAATTCCTCTAAGCCTATGGTATTCAAGCCTTTCTTTGAAAACTCCTTTTTGAACAAGCACAAAACTCCCACGTAGAAATCCATGCGCTCCCTCTCTCTCTAGGTAGTTAGCTTTTTGAAATTCCCATATCACATGAGATTCTCTTTTTTTAGCACATCTGGTCTTTTGACCACATGTTTTATTCACATATGCCTCTCTTCTTCTCTATATAAAGAAGAGCCTCATTTGTAAAAGGGAGGTCCCTTGGCCATGGCCTTGGCCTCCATTTTGGTAATGGAAGAAGGTGTCATTTGCTACTCTCCTGTTTCCTTGTGTGCAAGGCGATGATCTTGGTGTATGGATTTGCATGTGTGTGTGCATGGTTGGGAGGATGTTCCCCTTGCTCCTTGTGACGTTGGCCATTGTTGCCATTGCTCCATGAGCGTGGATGAACCTCTCCTCTCATTCTTTGCCCCAACTTGGAGAAACCTCTCACTTCCATGTGAGGCGGTTAGGGTTGTTGCTCCCCTTTTCTCAACAATATGTAACATAGAAAACCCCATTTTGTAATCCATAGCTCCATTTTGTGCAAGCCGAGGAGTCCTCGAGCTTGAGGAGCTTAGGTAGAACAAGCGTATCAATTTTCGTTATTTTTAGACATCGTTTACCCTTCCAAATAGCATCTAGGACCTAATTTTTAACTATGCCGGTCACTAGATGTGAAATCGGTCAAAACTAATCTAGAAACTATAAAAAGAGCTAGAGAGCTCATTTTTGAGGTTAGCTTGTTTGAGGTTAGAGTTCTTGAGTAATAGAGTTGATTTCTCACCTTCCATTGTGTCTTGCTTGTCTCTTCGTAGTGTGTGTGTGTATGTGTGTGTGCATTTCTATGCTTCTCACCTTCACTCTCACTTCATCTCACATTCACGATCTTCATATCACTCCTATCTCTTCCGCGGATTGACATTAAGGAGGTGGAGCTTCTTAACGTGGTTCTCACCATTGTGCTAGAGCAACATTTTGGTCGCCCCACTGTCAAAGTACCAAATATCTGAGTCCACTGCAGACATGCACTGCTCATGAGAAGATGGGTCAAAATTTCAAACAATAGTAAATGCCCATTCTTCTTCTTGCACAAGATTAGCAGACTCTGTTTTTGGTGTAGAGGCTTCTGCAACAACCATTCCAGCCTCCTTTTTCTTTGCCTCTTTTGCAGCTAGTTTTGGACAGTTCTTTATGATATGATCATTCCCTTTATAGTACTTGCAAAACAATTTCTGCTTTTCTGATTTCTTCTCATCTTTATCCTGGTTCTTCGAATGTGCAGCATTTGCAGATTTCTGCTTACTAATAGAAGAGCTCCATTTTCCTTTGCCCTTCTGACTAGCCAGGAAAGCTTGATTTGCAACACGCATAATGGACATGTTCTGCCTGGACTGATCTTCCTGCAATAGAACAGAAACTAACTCCTCAAATGATAAGGCATTCGGATTGCCTTTCATCATCAACCGAAGAGTAGAAGCAAAACTCTGATATGAATCAGGAAGACCATTCAGAACGGTCTGCACAAGTGAGCTATTTGGTATAACCTCATCAACAGAAATCAACTGTTCCTTCAAATCTTTGATCTTCGTTAGGAAACTGTCCATAGAATCACCTTCATTCATGTGCTCACTCTCCGACTGTTTTCGGAGGTAAGCAACACGAGCCTCATTCCTAGCTTGGTACAATGTGGTAAGTGTATCCCAAGCATCCTTAGCTGTTCTGCAAGAGCAAATATGAGGAATAATGGCACGTTTGACAGACAAAGCTATCAATGCATGTGTCTGGGCATCTCTGCCATCCCAACGAATCTGCTCTGCAGTAGGTGCAGCAGAAATAGTAGGACGAATAGGAATCTGCACAATATCATCTTCGACACCATCTTCATCAGCTCGAGCACATGTATTAGCAGTACTTGTTGTTACAGGTGTAATAGGATGTCTTTCAACACCCTGCACAATGTTCCACAATCCTTTTGCAACCAATACATGTCACATCATATAAGCCCATAATGGGTAGTTCGTACCATCCAACTTATCCTCAACAGCCAACATACGGAATACATCACTGCTTTCAGCCATGGTCAGTGACTAAAATACCTTGATGTAGAAAATTGACTGTATCTCAAAAAGTTGAACGGAACTGCCCAGATGAGTTTTGCTAAACTTGTAGCAGACTTCGAGATGCTTATACTGGCGAACAGAAACAGGTATATATCTTTGGCACAAAAAGACGAAATAGCCTGCACAAGCATTGTGATAGTGCGTTCAGAGGCTAAAACGAGCTTAGATCACGATTTCGGCACCACATAGCAAAGCTGTTTTGATATCGGAAACACCCTGAGTATGCTCACCAAAATTCGTACGATTCTGAGACTACAAACGGAGGAGTGTCGACGGCGCCCTAGATGAAGCGGTGACCATCTCTGATACCAATTGTTGGAGATATATGTCCGCGGAAGCATGCGAACAGCACAAGGAAGAAGAAGAAGCTTGGAGCACAAACACACAATACTGAATGTATTACTAGAGAATGTACAAAGATAAGTAGCCCATTAGGTCAATAGGCGTATATACAAGCCGGGGAAAAAAACCTCCTAAAGAGGGAAAAAAGTGCCTCGGCACTCCTAGTGTGTTCACACACATCACTACCTAAATATATCAACATTCTAGTGCACATTTCTATGTGTATAGAAAAAAGGAGCTTATTTCACAAGAAGTATAGGCTTCAAATTTGTGGAATAAAAGGGCACATCAAGTTTGATTAGAATGCCATAGTCAGAAACTAGTAATAAGAAATTCATATGAGAAGTTCCTAGATCTAGAAGTTGAGACATGGACTTTAGAGTTACTAGCTTTATAGAAGGAATCATAACTTGATTCCATAGTGGTTTAATACGGGCACATGGGGTAGTTCCATCTATCTCTATACCTAAGAATAAAAAATAGAGATTTTAGGTGGATGCATCTTCATTAAGAAAGCAAGGCAAGTTTGTAGGCCAAGAACTCAAGAGAGGATGGCTAAGATACACAGAAAGGCAAGGTTTGCAGAAAGCAAACAAGGAAAGTTTGTAGGTCAAATAATCAAGAGAGAATGGCCAAGGTTAAATAGCAAGGCAAGGTTTACAAAGAGAAAACAAGGCACGGTTTGCATTAAGCAGACAAGGCAAGGTTGTAGTCAAGATTCTCAATAAAATGTGACTACACAACAAGGCAAGGTTTGCATTTACTAGACAAGGAAAGGTTGTTCTCCAACATGGAGTGATTATACAACAATGCAAGTTCTACAAGCAAGAAACTTAGCTCCAAATGGAAAACAAGTTGAGAAACAGTTTTGATGTTTCCATCCGTACGACATCATAAAAAGTGACAAAGTAGGTCAAAGAGAATAAAGTGGTCAAGTGGACCAAATTTATATGTTGAAGTACAAAAGGGGTGAAAAGTAGCAAGTCTTTTGGAAGTTTATAATGAGACGGTACACACACCAAGTCTAGAAGCAATTAATATGGTAGATCTATAAGTTTAGAACCATCACTGATGACTCTATTGAAGGAGGGAAAGATGATTTAATCTCTCTCTAAAGCAAACAAGTCGGGTCCATTTTCCAATAGAGATTGGAAAAGATAAATGGAAACGAAAGGTTTGCAAGCAAGATATATCAAGAAGATTGGAATATCAAACATGATTGACAAGGACACAAGTTAGTAAGAATAATTTTAGAAATTCATAAGTATAGCTTTGTATGTGTCAAGGTCAATAAGCAAAAGGAAGGATTTAGGACATAAGGTCTAGTACCTCCTTAAAAAGGACATAGTGTGCCTTGGGATTCAAAGGCATAAAGAAAAAAAAAAAAGAAAAAGAAAGGTAAAAAAGGGAAGACTTCTATTTATCCAAGAAATAGAAGAAGATCCTCTAGATGTCTTGATGACATACTTTTAGACTACAAGATTTTGAGATATCAAATTTAGATAGTGGAACACTTACAAGAAGGAAATAGGTTCACACTCATTATCTTGAGACTACATGAGATATTCAGATTCACATCTATATAGTAATATGATCTCTAAATAAAGTGCCAAACCTAGAAGATAAATAAGATTTCTAAGGATATGTTACAGGCCAATATGTTAGAGGAGAAGATAGAATGGGAAAGATATAGTTGTAATGCATGAAGGCAGTGAGTTCACTTCCTCATGAGATGGTGGAATACATCCCATAACTCTTGAGAATATATTTAACTGTATATCTTGACGTCATCTTCCTCAAGTCCAAACACGACCGATGCAAGTGATAAGGCCCAATGGAAAATATCCGATGGGTCTCATCGCTTGCATCGGTCGTGATCGATTTTTCACAGTTTAAATGGAGACCTTGGAGAAAACGGATAGATACTAAAGATGTTGCATCGGTCGCATCTCATTTCCTAAGCCTAAAAATCATGAGAATATATTTTACTACATACCTTGGTCTCATCTTCCTCTTCAAGTCCAAACACCACCGATGCAAGCGATAAGGCCCAACGAAAAATATCCGATGGGCCTTATAGCTTGCATCGGTTGTGGTCGATTTCTCACTAAAAATAGAGATCTTGGACAAAACCTTAAATTCATAAGAATATATTAAACAACATACCTTGACCTCATCTTCCTCCTCGATGAGCTCTTTTGAGTCAATACAAATTGTTCCTTTATCCTCAGCAACATCCAAGAATGAATAGCCACGCCCAAACGAGTATATTCCAAGTTGCTTCTGATGCTCATCAAACTCTTCATCAGCAAGTGTTGGCTTCTCTGAGATAGCTTTCTCAAAGCATTTTGAAAGAGCTTGTGATGAATCTTTGAATTCTTCATTTGACAAATCCAAATCCAAAGAGAGAGAGAGACAGAATGGTCTGTGAAAGTGTAGGAAAATAATTTGATTCCATGTCATATAATTTTTCATACAAGAAACCCTCAAATGAGGATTTACCCTCAAATGAGGATTTAAAGTTAGTTAAGTTGATTCCATGTCATATAATTTTTCATACAAGAAACCCTCAAATGAAGATTTAAAGTTAGTAAGCTTCTTCTGTCATGTGCACATGATTTACTCGATCGGGAGCTGGGAGAGAGTGAATGTTTTCTTTTTTAAATCAAAATAATACAGAAAGTGAGGAGTAGGATTATCTAGTTTGTCGTGAAAAGATGTCAATGAGTCGTGCAAGGCGTGAGAAAGTTGGGAAATGGAGAAGTAAATCGGGCATCGGTGAGAAAGAGCTCCATCATCACCCCATACATCGCGTCCGTGAGGTGGATGCCGTCCCAACCAATGTAGTTCTCCGGGTTGGGACAACTTGTCATGTTGACATGGGGAGGAGAGGGTAAGGCCGATGATGATGATCCGGCACCTGTGTTCCCAGCATTGGCGAGTGCGAGCAGTTCGAGGCCTCCTGCGTGACAGGGATCACGAACGTTCCTGAAGTTATATGCGGAAGGGTCTTGGAGTATGTGCAGGTACGCTTTCGTAGTATCGAAGAATACAATGTTCGCATCAGGATGCATTCTCTGCACGCTGTCGGTCACGTCTCTAAGCATGAGGTTTTGTTGATTGCTGATCGCCATTACTGAGGAGATGCAACCGTTACTGTCGGCGGGTTGAGTGTTGTTAAGCAGGTTGAGATAAATGGCGATGCAGCCCATCGGAAACTGACCTTGGACAACCACTTTCTTGACGCAGCTGTCGAGGACAGTGTGAAGAGCATTGTGTATTTTGTCCATGACGGCAGGGAGAAGAGCTTGCACCTCGTTGGGTGGCCGCATAGCCCCCAGTGCGTAGTTGTAATCATTGCCGCCAATCTCACCGAAGTAGACCAACGCCCTGGACAGATCGTGGCCCTGTAAGTCGTGCTTGAACCATGAGAGTTGGACCTCAAGGGTGTCTGCTGTGAGAGATGTCACGTTGGCTATGGATTGCAACTCTGCATCGCCCTTTGCTGTAGCTCCGGCGACGGCAAAGTTCTCGTTTGCACATTGAGAGGAGCGAGCGAGATGAGGCGGTAGGAAGTCGATGTTTAAAGCAGTACACAAGAAGTCCAACATGACACGGCCATCGCTGTAGCGACCCGTAGGCCTGTGGAAGAAGGTCATTCCATAGGGTGGAGAAGCGGCTGTGGCAAAGGGCGTGTTAGTTTGAACTTGATTTCCTGTATCGGTGGTAGAGTCTCCAAAGGCGAGAACGGGGGCAAAGGGAGAGGAGCACCGAGTCGCAGGTGTATTGGAGCTCTGGGTGGTGGTGGTTGTGTAGAGAGCCCGAGCGGAAGCAGCTGTTGTTGGTACATTGTTTGCCAATATAAGAATGCAAGTCAACAGCAAGAGGACCACCCGATGATGAAAAGGTATGGAGGCAGATCGACCAAGCGGCGAGCAGCAGACTGTGCTAGATGAGTGAGCCATGTTGCGGCTTCGAGAGAGCGGAGATGCAACGACCCGATGAAGCCTTACGGGAAGGAGTTATGCTCTATTTATATTTATGTAGTGGCGTGGCGTTCCATGGAAAAGCACGCTTTCGCTTTTCGTAAGAGGAGAAACACACGAAAACAGCTGCTTTTCACAATTCTTTTACGAGCGCTATTTCTGTTTTTGATGCGGATCGGGAGGGGACCCACGCGCAAAATGGAGAGCGAAATCCATTCATTTGCCTTAAGTCTCCATGTTATTTTTGATGGCAATCCATTCATTTGAGAAAAATGTTAATGAGCCCGTCCATCGCGGTTGCTGACCATCGCGGAGAAATCTTCTTGTCCATCGCGGAGAGGCGGGAGTCTGTCCATCGCGGAATCTTCTTGTCCATCGCGGAGAGGCGGGAGTAGCATCGCGGAGAGGCTTTAATAATGCCCGAAGGCGGCGTACTCAACAAAATTGAATGTCCGTCGGGGGAGTCCGTCGATCGCGGTTGCTGACCATCGCGGAGGAATCTTCTTGTCCATCGCGGAGTCCGTCCAGCTGTCTGTCCATCGGGGGAGTCCGTCCATCGCGGTTGCTGACCATCGCGGAGAAATCTTCTTGTCCATCGCGGAGAGGCGGGAGTCTGTCCATCGCGGAATCTTCTTGTCCATCGCGGAGAGGCGGGAGTAGCATCGCGGAATCTTCTTGTCCATCGCGGAGCGGCGGGAGTTTGTCCTTCGTGGATGCTAACCATCGTGGAGGTTTGGCACGATTGACACAAGGGTGTCTGTCCATCGGGGGAGTCTGTCCATCGCGGATGCTGACCATCGCAGGAGTTAGACGCGACTGACACACGTGTGGCCATCGCGAGGTTTGCCACGATTGACAAAAGTTCTGCGGGCCTTGCGCGATTGACAGAGAGCGAGCCCGGTTGTATCTTGAAAAGCGTAATTAATAACGTCTTCCATTTGTTCATACAAATTACAATGCAAAGGGCTTTAGGCGATGGTTCTTATTTCTCAGGAATGGAGGTAACATATTAGTCTTTAAAACAGAAAAAGACCCGAAGAAAAGGGGAGGGAGCCCCCTTTGATTAAGCCTTTCTAATCTTCATTAATGCACAAACAAAGATGGCATGCCATGCGATTGTGAGAGGTCTTCCCCTTGATTGCATTCTACAAGGCCACGAAGAAATCGATTGCTTCGGGAGTTTTTTGGTTCTTCGTGTTCAGAGAAAGGGTTTTCGGATTGTTTGAGTGACTCGAGAGCTTCCCGATTTTTCCGCTCATCTTTAGCATTCGAAGATGTTCTGAAGAGGTAAGAGGCGTGTGTCTACTCTTTTTATTCTCAGCTAGCAATTGGAAATCAAGAAACCGTAGGAAGGGCCATGGATGTGGCTTCATCCTCTCTCGTGAAAAGTAACCGAGCCCCTCCCCCCGGGGAGACCGATATCCTGGCCGCTCTGCTGGAGGGGGGGTCGTGTGCCGCCCCTGGGGCATCCGAAAGTGCTGAATCCCCCATTGTTTCCCTCAGTAGACCCGCAGTTCTGTCAGCTCAGGAGGAGCTCAAGAAAGTCTGCCTCGTCGGCCAAGTGTTTGGCCCTAGGCCCCCGCTCGAAACTGTGCGACAATGGCTTCGAAAAGAGTGGTTCCCTCGAGGACTAATTGTTAGCAAATGTCAGTTCCTCCCAGCGAGCCACTTGCTGCTTGTCTTCGAAAATGAAGAGATGGCGTTCCAAGCCCTAAGCGTTGGCACCTGGCAGTTCGGTCGGTCGACCCTGTGCCTATTCAGATGGTCCCCGGACTTTACTCCCGACAAATCGAAATCGCTTCGGTACCCTCTTTGGGTTGAGCTCCCTAACCTTCCTTACTTCTTGTACAACTTCGTGTGGGACATTGTCTCTCTTATCGGCAAGCCGCTGGCTTCTCGTGAAGACATTGGTGGTCTCATCTATGAAGGTGCAAGACACTCGTTCAATGCTAGGTGGCACCCACAAATCTGTGTCGAGGCCGACCTCAGTTCGCCGCTCCCATCAATGATCAAAGTGGACATGGGCGAAGGAGAGGTATGGGAGCAGGACATCAGCTACAAAAACCTTCCCAACGCGTGCTTTCGTTATGGCCAGCAAGGCCACAGGATTAAAGATTGCCCTCTCAGGCAAAAAAACAAGCGCTTTCAAGAAGCCTCCAAAACTGCTCAAGACAACAATGGCGATCTGACCCACTTGACCAAGGAAGGGGAAGGCAAGGGCCTCCTGAAGCCACAAGCTGATGCTGATGGCTTTACTGAAGTTAGAAGAAGAAGGAAAAGAAGCCCTAGGGCCAACGGTGAGAGAAACAACCTGCCACATACCCCCTATAGCAACTTGTATTGCAATCTAGAAAAGGAGATCAATGAGTTTGACTACCCAGGTGGGAAGCTACCTGAGGCAGACATCTACGACAAAGCCCTAGAGATCCCCGACAATAAAGAAACCCCCCAGGAGGGCTACACTACAAGCAAAGAAGATGGTTTCACCACTAGTAACGAAGACAACATGGATAGTGAAAGTTCCATCATTGGATCGACGATCCCGGAAACGGTACCGAGCACGGGGCCCAAGTCTCCCCAGCAAGGGGCGTCCCGCAAAGGAAAACAGCCCATGGAGTTACCCTGGAAAAGCCCCCACAAGAACAGATTTCTAAGTCGGGAACAGATCCCAGCGAAAAAGAAAGATGAAGCCAAGAGAAGAAAGGACAAAGCTCCCTCCCGCAAAGAGGGATTAATACAAAAATGATTGTCATTTCGCTAAATGCTAGAGGGCTAACCGACCCCTCAAGAGCGACCATCATTGGTCAATGGCTTCGTGACATTAGCTTAAACCCAGACTTTATATGCATTCAAGAGATTAAAATTGACGGAGAAGACCTCCAGAAACGGCTCAGGCAGGTCTCCTCGGCCCATGTGTGGATCCCAACGAAACACCCGCGTGGGTCTGGAGGAACGGCTATCGGTGTTAAACAACTCTGGTTTGAAAAGCTTGAGAACATCATTGAAGATGTAAGTCACCGTTGGACCGCTGTTTCTTTTGGAGCTCCTCTTTGTGCGACTATGGTTTCTTTGTATGCCCCTAACGGGGATTTGGAGAGACGGAACACTTGGGCCTCCTTAGACTCGCTTCCCCACAACGTGCTCATATGTGGTGATTTCAACATGGTGGAGGACCCTATGGACAGATGGATGGGCAAGGGCAGGGTCATCGACAGTCGGGAGAAAGAAACGTGGGACATGACCAAACTTCACTTGGATTTGGTTGAATTCAAAGACTCGAATGGCTTTTCTTGGTCGAATCTCCAAGCGGGCGAGGACCTGAGGAAAGCTAGACTCGACAGATGCTACATTTCTCAGAGTTTTACCCATCAGTGGGGCCATCCTACCATCACGCAACGCACTGACCTCACTATCTCTGATCACTACCCGATCGTTATCACTTTTCAACCTTCCAACAAGATCCGCAAGGCTCCGTGGTTCCATGCCAACGCATCCACCTTCTCTCTCCCCTCCGTCCATCAAGAAATTGCCGATGTGTGGAAGGTGGCGTTCGCCTCTGGCCTGGCCCCAGCCAAGTGCTGGAGAAATGCGGTCGACAAGTCTCGTAAGATCATGATCAGAACTAAGAAGATGCTCGAGACTGTGCGGCGGGCTCGCAGGGTAGCTCTCTACCACAGACTCTGGCGGCTCGAGGAGGAAGTGAACAAAGGAAAACACCAAGCCCAAAAAGGTCTCCGAAAAATCAGAGCAGTGTTGAGATACGAGGAAGAAATACAAAGGAAAAACTTGCAAATCTTCTTCAAGGAGTGGTGGGCTGGCAAAGCCGACAAACCCACCAAAGAGATGTGCCGTATCCTTAAAAGGAAACACAACAGAGATTCGATCCCCCTACTGCTAGATCCTCTTGGCAATGTATGCAATTCGGAAGAAGATAATCTTGGCATCATCGAAGGGCACTTCACGAGACTCCTGGGAACCTCGAACCCCCTCTCCCCCCATAGAAGGGACTGTATGGCTGCCATTTCTAGGGTTTCCCCCCGGAGGATTCCACCCAACCTCCACTCCCTGCTCCCTGCTCCTATCTCTGAATCAGAAATCATTGAGGTCATTGATGCCCTCCCTCTCGGTAAAAGCCCGGGACCCGACGGACTCACTAACGAGTTCTTTAAATCCTTCAAGCTGGTGGTTGCCACCCCTCTTCGGATGGTTTGGCAAGAAGCGCTAAAGTTTGGTGCTCTTCCTTCTTGTCTTAATAATGGAATTATCAAGTTGATTCACAAGAAGGGGGAAAAGAACAGAATCGAGAACTGGCGGCCTATTACGATGCTCCAAACAGGATACAAGATCATCGCCAAAGTCATCGCCAACAGACTCTCGTGCCACCTGAGATCTTGGCTTAGTGAGGACCAAAAAGGTTTCATCAAAGGCAGGTCTATCCTGGAAACCATTATGGATATTTGGGAAGGTATTCAATTTGCAAATGAGTCTAATCAAGATGTGGTCTTCCTCAAGATCGATTTTGACAAAGCCTACGACAGGCTAGAATGGGACTATATTCTGCAGTCGCTCCAAGATCTCGGATGTAGTCAGAAATTCACCAAGATGATCGCGACCCTTCTTGGAAACGCAACGACCCAAATTAACGTTAACGGCAAACTTTCGAAGGCGATCCATCTTAAAAGGTCTATTAGACAAGGGTGCCCTCTGGCCCCCCTTCTTTTTGCCGTCGCCACTGAGGGGCTGAGCAGACTTGTGGCACATCATGTTGAGGCTGGCAATATCAAAGGTCTCCGGCTGCCTCAAGACCACGGTCAAATCATCATGAGACTGTTTGCTGATGATATGAACGCGTTCGTTCACAATGATAATACTAGCCTGGAGACTTTCTGGAGGTGTCTTGCTACCTTCTGTGATGCCTCTGGATCCAAAATCAACCACTCTAAGACCGCCTTCAGGGCTATCCTGGCCTTCTCATTGATCATGGCTGTCAAATCATTCCGCAGGGCCAAATCTTTCGACTTCTTGGAATCCCCTTGGGGTTTGGCGTCTCTATGGAGCAGCGATGGAACTGGGTGCTTGCCAAACTTGAAAACAAGCTTAACTATTGGAGAGGTATGCAAATCAATCTCGCTGGATGTGCGATGGTTATCAACACGTTCCTCCTCTCTTCTACCATCTATTTCCTTTCTTGCTGGAGACCGAACGAGCAAGGCCTGTCCAAACTGAATAGTATTTGTAGAAACTTTCTTTGGACGGGCGATCATAACAGAAGGGGGGTGCCTAAGATCAAATGGGCCATCTGCACTAGCCCTAGAGATAGCGGGGGGCTGGGTATCCTGGACATTGGGTGTATGGCCAACAAACTGGCTGCCAAATGGATGATTAAGGCTTGGTGCAATAGGGAGGCCTCGTGGGCCAAGCTGATCTTCAGAAACAAGCATGAGTTGGCCCTCATGGGGTGCCCGAACTGGAAGAATCTCGACATCATGACCCTGCTATTCTCCCCGATCCCCGTCTTCCTGAAAGGCTCCAATCTCGTGTGCTCCCTTTGGAAGGGCTGGAATAAAGTCAAAAGCTTCACAAGAATTAGTGAAGACTGGAAGTGGGCGGCCGGAATCAGACAAAACGACTCTATCTGGTTTTCGATACATGGCATCCGGAGTGTGGAGTCGTGGAACATTCAAAATGCCAAGAAGTTATGGAACAAAGGATTCAAAAAATGGAAACACCTCTAGAAACATGACACCAACAGCTGGATCAACTTCGAGGATATTGACCCTCGCATAAACATCTCCTACGAAGAATGGAACACTTTGCAAAGTAGATGCCTCGCTTGGGATCGTCACAAGACTCGCCTTCTCATGGGACACGACACACCGAACGCGCGTGGTCTCAAATGGCACAATGGAAATAGCCTACTCAAAATCCCGAACATCAAAGAAACGACTGACCTCCAGATCAGCCTCAACAAGAAGTGGTGCCTGTCTTGGACGCGGCTTCGGTGGGACATGAAATTCATGGGTATCTGGCACCCACTTATAGAGATTAAGAAGTCTGTCCTCTTATGGCAAATTCTTCATCGAGGAATTTGGACCAACCATAAGGCAAGCAAACTTTGTGGGTTCCCTCCTTGGTGCAAACGCTGCCACCGTGCTATCGAAGATGTCCCACACATCTTCCTTACTTGCCCCAACTCCTACATAATCTGGCAGATGGTTGGAATAAAAATCAGACTTCAGAAACAGCTTAGTTGGAAACAAGTCCTTTTGGGAGAAGCGATTGGCTGCTCTGCGGCACTCTGGAACGCAATCAGAGGGGAAGTCCTGTGGAAAATTTGGCGGGAGAGGTGTGCTCTCAACTTCGGCGATCCCCCCAGGGAGTGGTCGATTGAGAAATCACTATTCCTCCTCGGCAAAAGGATTGTCAACAGTAAGAAATCCCCCCCCTTCAGGCACCATCAAGTCCTCCTGTTGATCAACAACAAGCTCAAACCCAAGTGGGCCCCACATGAGGGCGACGAGAGGGTGATCAACCTTCTTTGTAATGCAACCTAGGATTCAATCAAGCTTCCCCTGCTTTGTGGGATTTGGGGGGTCCCGTGGGCACTAGTCCCCTTCTATTGTACCTTTGTTTCTTAATTTAATTCAAGTCCGGGAGAGTAGGCTATTGCCGAACTTCCTTTATATAAAAAAAAAATCCATTCATTTGCCTTAAGTCTCCAATGTCCATGTTATTTCGAAGAGAAAGCACGTACTCCGCTATGCATGCCCCCTTTTCTAAGCATCCTCTAATTTGGGTCCATTTTGGCGGATTCTCTCCTAAAGCGGACGACTTCGGAAACCGCCCAACCATGAGAAGACCAATAAGCCCATTCTTTTTTCAATCCACTCGCTTTTGAGGCTCCATTTTGAATGTGAATGTGCAAACGAAGCCTCTAGAGAGAAGACGTCTTGTGTGGAAGCAAGTGGAGAGGTCCTCTTAATTCAATGTGGATCAATCACTACAAGCTAAGCTTGGTGAAGAGTCAAGAGAGCTTACAACAGGTTTCAAAGGCTCAAGGAAAAAAAAGTTTGTTTAGACAATACACATGGCCATAGTCTGGGAAGCGCTATGTTTGGTTACAATGGACACCTCACGAACATTAAGTGCAAGAAGGTTTCCTCATCCGTAGAGAAATATTGCCTTGAAGAATGCCCACAAGGTTGCTATCAGGTGTTGATCCCATTTGTGACGATGAACAATATGCAAGAAGTAGGATTTATCAAATCCACACATAACTCCACTAATCCTTTTTATCTACACCCCCTACACTAACCTTCTAGAACACATGTCGAAAATCCCTCTTCCTTTAGGGATAGAATATTTTTGCTCTACCAAAGAGGTTTATATTGCAAAAAAACCCATCAATCTGTGGTGTACTTTGAAATGGTGGCATTAGGCTTCAGTCCTTCCCATGTCTAAGATCTCCTATTCACTAAGCACCAATAATAACAAACAAGCTTAGAAGGCTCTAGAATTCAAAGCTAATTGAGGCCATATTGAAGAGCTTAGAGTTATTTTCATCAACAACAATCTTAAAAGAATTCCAAAACTGAAAGTGCATCTTTATGCATCAAAGAACAAACGAAAAGATAATAAAGGGGATAAGATAATCAAAGCTTACTAGTTGGTTCATTCTCAACTAAAGTAAGGGCTAAAACATTATGAATCTCAAAATATTCTGCATAATTTACCTGGTCTCCTTCTTGTCTCCTGGTCTCAATTCTGGTTCAACCTATGTATTCCTTTATACCACTGCCCTTCCAACCTTCTCCAACTTCATAGGTCTGAACTTCAAGAGGTATTGATGATGGACTAGGTACCAATGTAGGTAATGAAATTCTCTCTTCACCTACATCTCTTAGGATTTGAGAATTTCATCACCCCCCTTATATGGCTGAATGTAAGAATCCAAATTCCTTCTAAAAAATGCATATTCATCTGCCTTTATCAAATTTGGAATTTCTTCCTTCTTATCATAAATTTGACTTTCTACAATATATGTGTTGCGTGAGAGTAGGATATCACATGTATCTGGAACATCGACTCTGTATCCTTTGTTTTCAATTGCATAACCAATAAAGACAACTTTAATGGCTTTTACATCAAGCTTACCACGATCCTTCTTCTCAATCTGAACATAAGCTAGGGAACCAAAAACTTTGAAGTAACTCACATTCAGCGTCTTCCCATAATAAGCTTCATAAGGTTTAATGACCTTTGAAGCTTTTGTGGCAGACCTATTTAGAATGTGATTATTTGTGTGTACTGCATCAAACCAAAACTTGGGAGAAAGCCTTTAGGATGACATCATACTACACATCATCTCAACAGGCATCCTATTCTTTCTCTCTGCAACACCATTCTGTTCTGGTGTGTAAGCAATAGTGAGTTGATGAGAAATACCTTTGTCTTCAAGCAAAGACTTCAAGTCCTTTGACATGTACTCTCCTCCTCTATCACTTCTCAAAATCTGGATCTTTGACTGACTTTCATTTTCAACCATAGCTAAGAATTTCTTGAAAGTAGGAAAAACCTCTGACTTCACTTTAAGACTGTAAATCTTTGAATATCTTGAGAAATCATCAATGAATATAACAAAATATCTCAAACCTTGAATAGAATCTGTTCTCATTGGACTATTCACATCTCAATGTATGATCTGCAACTTCCTTGTGGTCATTATAAATCCATGTTTCTTGAAAAGTAGTTCGTGAAACTTTCCTTCAAGACATCCTTCACATGAATGTGCATCATCTGGTAAAGCAAAAGTAGGCATTATCTAGAAAACGATGACTTATAACATAGGAAGTTCCCTAAGACGTACTTTGGGACACCTACTAGCTACTCTCACTACACATTAGCCTTTTAATCTAAAGATAGTTTTGAACCAACCAAACAAACAAGACGAGCATTCAAAAAGAAGAAAAGATTGAATAAAATGAAGACGCATGCTAGAGCCTTGCCTCACCCAAGCTCTCGTCCTTGATCCAACTAGGGTCCTTGACCAATGCATGTAGTCTAATTGTAGACCCTGGAGGTCTAAATAAATCTAACACTGTTTCCCCCTTCTAGTGATCACTGTCCTTAGGGATGAAGGAAGGAAAATGCTTGCAAATTAGAGGAGAAACACACGAAAGGAGCTACTTTTCACAATGTTTTACGAGCGCTATGTCTGTTTCTGATGAGGATCGGGATGTTCTTGTAAGGGAGTGAGGACACATCATCCTTGGAGTTTTTCATTTCAGACTAATATATCAACCCAACCTTAGAGAGGACACACTCTTGGAGTCTTTCATGCCACACACACATGCAAGTAGGAGACTCGAGAGATTCAAATTAATGTGAAGGCATTCATCTAATGCCTTGAAGACGATAGACAGATTTCGTACTTTGGGACACCTGCCAGCTACTCAGTACACATTAACCTTTTAATCTAAAGATAGTTTCGAACCAACCAAACAAACAAAACGAGCATTCAAAAAGAAAAAAAGAGAGGAAAAAAAAACCACCACCAAAGAACACAGGTAAAAGGATTGACAACTTTGATTGCAGGTAAAAGGATAAAGTTGTTCAAGAAACATTATAATGGCAAGTACATTTTAGATTAGGACATTCAAGAAGATGACACCAATGAGTCTGATTCATAAACAGGTGTATCCATTAAAAATATACAAAATTAAAATTAAAAAAACAAATAATATATATATATATATATATATATATATATATATATATATATATATATATATATATATATATATATATATATATATATATATATATATATATATTTATTTATTTATTCAAGTTCATTTTGCATTTTTTTTCAAGTTCATTCCTATTTTTTTTCAATTCTTGCTTGTTGTCCATTTCGAACTTTTCGAAAGCAACATTTGAATTGAACTTAGTATGAGTACAACTTTTCATCCATAGACTGATGGGGAACGTGAGAGGGTCAATGAAAGTGAGGCTAAGATGACCAACCAAACAAACAAAACGAACATTCAAAAAGAAAATAGGAGAGGAAAAAAAACCACCACCACCAAAGAACGAATCAAGTAGTGTGCATAAAGAACGACGGGGAAAACAACGCAAAATATACAATGGTTAATAGGAACGTTTTCATATGATTCAACCGACATTCTTGTAAGGGAGTGGGGACACATCATCCTTGGAGTGTTTCATTTCGGACTAGTATAGTAACCCAACCTTAGAGAGGAAACATCCTTGGAGTCTTTCATGCCACATCCTTGGAGTCTTTCATGACACACACACACACATGAAGCTAGGAGGCCTCGAGATTTCAATGTGTAGCTTCTACTTCATGTTGGCTTACTTGAAAGATATGTACCTTATGCTACTCGTGCTTAGTATTCCTTGATGATGTACTTGCATACTCTAAAGATGATTGTGAGCAAGCTGTACAAACACAAATTTAAAAAAAATACAAATTCTTAGAAAACACAAATTTTAAAAAAATAAGAGTAAGTGTTCTTTGCTAAGTAAAAAGTTATTTATTTAAGAACAATCATATCTAAAGAGCAAACTCATATAGACCAAAATAAAATGAAAATAATAGTTGATTGGACTCTTCCTTAAAATTGTATGAGATGTTAGAAATTCTTTAGGATTGATGCAATATGAGTTATCACATATTAAAGATTTCTCTAAGATGGATAATCCCCTCAAAGCGCTGGTTGAAAAGAATTCCAAAACTGAAAGTATATCTTTATGCATCAAAGGACAAAAGAAAAGATAATAAAGGGGATAAGATAATCAAAGCACACTAGTTGGTTCATTCTCAACTGAAGTAAGGGCTAAAACATTATGAATCTCGAAATATTCTGCATAATTTACCTGGTCTCCTTGTTGTCTCCTGGACTCAATTCTAGTTCTTCCTATGTATTCCTTTATACCATTGTCCTTCCAACCTTCTCCAACTCCATAAGTCTGAACTTCAAGAGGTATTGATGATGGACTAGGTACCAATGTAGGTAATGAAGTTCTCTCTTCACCTGCATCTCTTAAGATTTGAGAATTTCATCACCCCCCTTGTATGGTTGAATGTAAGAATCCAAATTCCTTCTAAAAAATGCATAGTCATCTGCCTTTATGAATTTTGGAATTTCTTCCTTCTTATCATAAATCTGACTTTCTACAATATATGTGTTGCATGAGAGTAGGATATCACATGTATCTGGAACATAGAAATGTATCCTTTGCTTTCAATTGCATAACCAATAAAGACGACTTTAATGGATTTTACATCAAGCTTACCACGATCCTTCTTCTCAATGTGAACCTAAGCTGGGGAACCAAAAACTTTGAAGTAACTCACATTCGGCGTCTTCCCATAATAAGCTTCATAAGGTGTAATGACGTTTGAAGCTTTTGTGGAAGACCTATTTAGAATGTGATTATTTGTATGTACTGCATCAAACCAAAACTTGGGAGAAAGCCTTTAGGATGACATCATACTACACATCATCTCAACAAGTATCCTATTCTTTTTCTCTATAACACCATTCTGTTCTGGTGTGTAAGCAATAGTGAGTTGATGAGAAATACCTTTGTCTTCAAGAAAAGACTTCAAGTCCTTTGACATGTACTCTCCTCCTCTATCACTTCTCAAAATCTGGATCTTTGATTGACTTTCATTTTCAACCATAGCTAAGAATTTCTTGAAATTAGGAAAAACCTCTGACTTCACTTTAAGACTTTAAATCCATGAATATCTTGAGAAATCATCAATGAATATAAAAAAATATCTGAAACCTTGAATAGAATCTATTCTCATTGGACCATTCACATCTCAATGTATGATCTGCAACTTCCTTGTGGCCATCATAACTCCATGTTTCTTGAAAAGTAGTTCGTGAAGCTTTCCTTCAAGACATCCTTCACATGAATCTGCATCATCTGGTAAAGCAAAAGTAGGCAAATTCTCCAACATACCTTGATCTTTGATATGCTTTAGAGCTGTGTAATTGATATGACCAAAGCTAGCATGCCATAACTTCATGTTCTCCTTAGGTGTAGTAGACCTATCAACATTAGCATGACTTATTTTGGACAAAACGAACATGCAACTTCTGTTTTCACCTTCAAGTAGACAATGCTCCTCATCAGGTGAGAGGATCTGACATGAATCCTTCTTAAAAACTACTTTGTAACCATCTGACAAGAAAGTCGAGATAGAGAGAAAATTCTTTTTTATTTTTGGAACATCAAGAACATTAGAAATTGTGAAATTTCCACCTGCTCTCGACTTAAGGTTCACTTCTCCATCATCAACCACATCCAAATCATGACCATCTACAATGGTCACTCTTCTACCTGAAGAGTTTGAAAGGGAAGAAAATACCTTTCTGCAACCTCTCATATGCTTAGTAGCTCTAGAATAAGAAATCCAAGGATTATCTGAGATTGCATTTAACATTGCTATCTCCTCAATAGTAGCACATGCATATGAATCTACCTTTGAAGATTTAGGTTTTGGATAATCTTCAACACTATTTCTTGATGCTTTCTTATTCTCATTAAAAATCCTTGCTCTGCATTTTGCTATGTATCGACCTAGTTTCTTACAGTAATCGCATACTCCTTTCTTTGAATCACATGTAGTCAAAGATTTTTCTTTGGGTGTAGACGAAGCGTTAGGGGTAGAACTGGAAAACTTAGGATTAGAAGACTTACTTTCCTTCTTAGATTGTTGAATCTTCTGCTCCTTCTTTGTCTCCTTCTTCTTCTTCTTTCCCTTTGACGATGATAACATGGCTTCATCATTCTCTTCCATACCCTTTTGTTGATCTTCATCTTGAAGTAATAGGAACTTTAGCTCTTCAAATGAAATTTCTCTATCTCTTGTAGAGAGGGATAAAGAAGTAACAAAAGCACAGTATGTAGATGGAACTGAGTTTAGAAGTATGTCTACCATCTCTTCATCTCAAATGTTGACTCCAACATTCAGTAACCGATCTCGTAAATCTCTAAGCTTCAAAATATGTGTCTGAACTGGTTCACCAACTTTCATCCTTGTGTTGGCTAGCTTTGTCCTTAGACGAGCTTTACTAGCAGGGTTTCTACTCTGATAGAGATTCTTTAACTCCAACCAAGCCTGAGGAGAGGTTCTGCATGACCTGATTAGGGGTATAATATGCCCCTTGAATCCAATAGCAATATATGAAAGTGTGAGTGCATCCCTTGAATCCCATCTAGATTGCTCTTCTGTAGGAAGTAATCTCGTAGTAGTATGGACTCTTGATGATGAAAGAGTTTCTTCTTCTTCAATAACCTCCTGTTGAGCAGAAATAGGAATAGGAGGTCTTCTAGAAGATAAAACACCATCTTCTCCAACTTGTATTGTCCTTGGATAAGTGCCATTGACAATATTCCATAAGTCCTTTGACACTAACAGATTCATTATCATAAAACTCCACATTGGATAATTAGACATGGCCTCAAGCTTGTCTTCGTTCTCAAGTCTATAGTCACTCATCTTGTTAAGGGTGTATGTTGCCTATGCTCTCATACCAAATGTTGGAAGTGGGAGTGGGACACAATAACAATTTATCATAGGTTTATAGGATCTTCCAATAAATGAACCTTAACATACACACCTTAATACTCAAAAAGAAGGTGAGTGAGAGATAGAGAGAATAGATGATATTTTCAAGTGTAACAGTAAGCTATGAGGCTCATCTACACTATCTATATTCTAACGTCAAATTACAATGTGTGTATATGATACAAACTAACAATATCTATAGCTAGGAAGAAATAGGAATTAGATACAAAAGATTGTGTGCCTAAGAGGAATGAAGTGTGTGTGTGTGTGTGTGTGAATATACTCCAAACAATTCACGTATGTGTAAAATTGTACTTCTTTACAGTCGACTTTGACACTTGCAACTTCTAATGCATAATTCTCTTAAACTAGAACCTTTATTCAAATGCTTTCAGCCATAGGTAGCTTACCTTCCAACTTAAAGAATGAGTGCTTACTTGCTCAAAACTTTACACTAGGGAAGGAGAATAGACCAAAACATTATCATCGAATTTGCACCTGCTGCAGTCTTCTCTTCTTCACATTTACACATGTAAATGTTCCTACTTAAAATTCTTTCATCCTGATCACAAATAGGATTTGAAAATTTGTACAGAGGTTAGTCAACTATAGAATTAGACTTGTACAAAAGCATTTTATAAAAGGATAAACACAGAAGGAGCATTGAGCAAAAGATTGGGGTGCAACGTTTCTTCTATTCAAGAAAACATTACATCTGATGGATGGATTACTTCTTCGTACTCTCTAAGTCTTTTAAATAGCTTCTAATTCTTGTCATACATCATCTCACTTACATGCCCCGACTTTCTACTTGTATATATAGGCAAATATGTACAAACGTGTAACCATAACAAAGGTATAAGTGAGCTAATTACAACTTCAGTGTACATGTATATACAAGTCTTCATTCACTAGTCTTCATGCTTCTGAATTTGATCTTTGCTTTATTCTTTGACTTCAATCCTTTTTCCTAATCACCAATTGTTGATTGACCTGCACCAACAACTCCCGCTCAATCATCAATTGTGATTTTCTCCATCTTCTTTATACCTGCCATGTCTTTGAATCTCTGTAGCTTTAGTCCATCCAAGCTTTTTGTTAACATGTCTCCAATCTGATCTTTTGTTGAAGTATGTATGAGTTCAATCTCTTTATCAATCACATTCTCTCTCAAGAAGTGATATTGAATCTCAATATGTTTAGTCTTGGCATGAAATATAGGGTTAGCAGCTAGATATAATGAACTCATATTATCTCTATTAATAGTGGGTGTACTCTGAATGATGTCAAAACTCTTCATGAGAGTCTTCAACCATATGACCTCCTTTGCAGCTTCAACCATTCCTTTATACTCTGCTTATGTGGATGACAAAGCAACTGTGTGTTGCTTCTTAGAACACCAAGCGATTAGCTTATCTCCCACATAACATAGATACCCATAGGTTGATCTCCTATCATCAGGATTACCTGCCCAATCTATATCACTATATATCTTGATGTTTGTATCTAATGTGAAACCATAATACAAACCTTCTTTGAGTGTACCCTTAATGTATCTTAACACCCTTTGTCCTGCAACCCAATGTTCTCTCCTGGTAATGCATGAATTGAGACAACACTCCAACTGCATATGATAAATTAGGCCTAGTTAATGTAGCATAGATTAAACTACCAACCAGACTTTGATATAGCTTCATGTCCTTGAATTCATTTCCTCCATATCTGCTCAATTTTTGATTCACCTCCATTGGAGTAGGTGCTACCCTGACAATCTTCAATTTTAAACTTGATTAGCAAGTTCTTCAAATACCTTTCTTGAGTTACATATGCTCCATGTTGAGTATATGAAATCTCCATGCCCAAAAAATATGACAAATCTCCCAAGTCACTGATCTTGAATTCTTTCTCCATTTTCTTCTCAAGACCTTGTATGCCCTTCTCATCTGTACCTATAAGAATTATGTCATCAACATACATGTACATGTAAATGAACCCATCATCACTTGCTACTGTCTGCCTTAGAAACTTGGAAACCAAGGTCCTTTAAGAACTTCACGAGTCTATAATTTCATGCCCTTGGGGCTTGCTTCAGACCATACAAATCTCTCTTGAGATTACATACATACTCTGAATACTTTTTATCCTTGAAACCTTCTGGTTGCTCCATGAAAACATCATCTGAAATGTAACCATTTAGAAAAGCATTCTTCACATCTAATTGACATATCTTCCAACCTTTACATGTCGCAATAGCTATGAGAGTCCTTATAATTGTCATCTTTTGCACAGGACTATAAGTCTCATCATAATCTATACCATATGTCTGAGCATATCCTTTCACAACAAGTCTAGCTTTATATCTAGACACACTTCCATCTGCATACCTCTTTGTCTTGTAGACCCATTTGCATCCAATGATCTTCTGACTATTTGGTTTGGGAACCAAATCCCATGTCTCATTCTCCATTAATGCATCATACTCTTCCTCCATAGCTTTCTCCCAATTTTCCTTACCCTTTTCCTCTTCATATGTAGAAGGGTCTTCCTCTGCTTTCACCATCTAAGCATAATCTTTAGTAGTAAAAAAAAAAGTATAATAGCTATACCTTGTAGGTTGCCATTATTATGCCTTGATGACCTTCTGAGTTCTCCACTTCTTGAAGTTTCTGGTTCATCACATTCTGCATCAAACCTTGGCATTTGTTCAACTTCAACTTGTGCCTCATTGTTCTCTTCTTCATCAAATATTTGAACTTTTGATTTTCCTTTCTTCTAATTCAAAGTTTCTTTGCATGAATATTAATTGTACCTGCATACCAAGTACCTTGCTCATCAAATGTAACATCTTTTGACACAAGGAATTGCTTTGTGGATTGACTCCACAACCTATAACCCATTTGCTTATCATCATAGCCAATGAACACATACTTTTGAGCTTTAGGTTCCAATTTATGCCTCAACTGAGATGGCACATATGCATAAGCCAAACATCCAAATACTTTGCAATGATCTAAGGTAGGTCTTTTACCCCACGAAACTTCATATGGAGTCATACCCTGCAAAGCTTTACATGGTAACCTATTAACCAAGTTTGTGGCTGTATTTACAGCCTCAACCCACAATAATTGGGACAATTTTTCTCCTTCATCATTGACCTTGCAAACTCAACAAGAGTTCTATTTCTCCTTTCTGCTACACCATTTTGTTGAGGTGAGTACCTGCAAGTAACTTCCCTTTTTATACCCACATTCCACACGTATTCACTGAACTCATTAGAGAAATATTCTCCCCCTCCATCTGACCATCTCTTCAATTTTTGATGTGTGATTCTCTCTGCATACGCATGATAATGTTTAAATGTACTGAACACCTTTGATTTATCTTTGATCACATATATAGTGATCCACCTGGTACCATCATCAACATAAATCACATAATATCTTGAATCATTAATACTAAAGTCCTTTGATGGCCCCACACATCTGTATGTACTAATTCAAGCTTCTCTAAATACATGAAACCATGCTTATTATATGATTGCTTATGAGCCTTACCTAATTGACATGACTCACATTTGTATGTCATGTGTTGACCTGCAACATTAAGTAATCCAAGAACTGAACCATTGTTAATCATATCATTAATACATCTTTCATTGAAATGTCCAAGACTTTTATGCCAAAGATCTAACTCAAAGATCTTATGTCCTCCATAAGTGAACAAGGCATGAACAACATTACCTTGAATCTTCAATGTGAATAGCCTTCCTTCTTTCTTTCATGAAACAATTTGTTTATACCCATTGCTAGGGTCTTCCAAAAAAACTCCATCATTAGTGAACCTTACTTCATAACCTTTCTCTACAATTTGCCCTACACTTACCAGATTCTTTGGGATTGTAAGAGCATACAAAACCTTACTCAAAAGAGTGCTTCCATCCTTGGCCTTTACTGATCCAATGGACTTCACATTATGCTTTGTGTTATCACCTGTTTGAACCACATGATTATTTACTTTATTCTCGAAATCAATCATCAAAGCTCTGTTGCCACTCAGGTGATTGCTACACCCTGAGTCAATGTAGAAGACTCTTTGATCTTCACTTTGTCTTTCACAAGTTGCATTCATAATTAAGGTTGAATCCTCCTTCTAATCTGAAGCATAGTTGTAGTAGGTATTATTGTAGGATTGAATTTGAAAGCCTCTACTTGCATTTCTTCCAAAGAAACCTCTACTACCTTTACCTCTGAAATTACCTCTTTGATTTTTATTACCTCTTCCTCTTGAATTAAAGTTCTGATTATATCCTCTTCCATTTTGATTATTATGCCAACATTTATGAGCTAAATGATTAGTCTTACCACAAATCCAGCAAGCTTTGACACCATCTTTACTGCTTCTACCTCTTCCTCTACCTTTGCCACCTCCTCTTCCTCTTAGGAAGTAAGCTTGGTTAGTAGTGCCTTCATCTTCATTCAATTGTTGCTTGCCTTTGTTAATCTTCTTATTGTCCTTTGAATACATTGCTTGACCTGTAATTTTATGAACATCACCTTTGACATCCTGCTCCAAGGTTAACATATGTCCTAGCAATTGATTCAAATCAGGAGTGAAATGATATAGTGACAATTCAGTAGATAAAATGAATGGCTTCCATTTCTCATATCCTCTCAAACCTATGAGAATTTGGATTTCCAATTTATCTTCTTCAATATCTTCTTCAATATCTTCATCAATTGCTACTAATACATCTGCAATGTCCATCCTTGCTACATAATCAGAAATGGATTGAAAAGCCTTCTTCTTGAATGTGGTAAATTCTGCCCATAAAGATGCCTTCCTTGAATTTGTAGTGTTTTGAAAATGCTCCTCCAAAGCATTCCATATGTCACTTGCACTTTTAAGTCCTCTAATGTTAGGTAGCAAGTGATCATTGACTCCCATATAGATAATGCTCCTAGTGTGAGCATCCTTCTTCATCCATGTCTTCAAATCTGAGAGCTCATCCCTAGTTAGAACATTGGGATCTCAAAATTCTGGTTTTTCTTCCTCACCTCTGATATATCCTATCAAGACTTTGCTCATGAGATGAGTTTCCATCCTATAGACCAAGCATGATATTTTTCTCTATCCAATTTCTCAATCTGAAGAGAATCTCCCATCCTTTCTTTACCTATGCAATAAATTCCTCAAGCTTTGTGACTAATGAATGTACATTTACTTTGAATGTAATTATTTTTTATCTTCTTGATAGCTTCAGGCCTCCTTCTCTAGCTTTCACTTCAAACTTTGACCTTTTGAATCTTCAAAGGTTGATTTTTGTATAGCTGCAATAGTCCGGGTCCTCCTTTCTTCAATTTTGATAACTCTTGCTCTAATACCACTGATGGAGAGTGTTAATCTCCAAAAGAACAAGTTATTCTTGACGGTAGAGCACTTCTATATCAAGAACAACTCATAACCTCAACCAATTTTGGAAGACCAATACAAGATTACCAAAATTTTGAACTATCTGTGAACAAACTCAACATACAGAGAGTCTTCTTCACTGAATCCACTCGTAGACTAATCAAATGTGTAAAGTTTCCAAAGAAACTTTGTATGAAGTGACAACTAATGTTTGTGCACCTTCTCCAAGTTATATTTTCTCAAAAGGTTTCATAAATCTTGGATTTACTCCAAACAATTCGCCCATGTCTAAAACTGTACTTCTTTATAGTTGATTTTGACACCTGCAACTTCTAATGCATAGTTCTCTTAAAGTACAACATGTTTATTCAAATGATTTTAGCCATAGGTAGCTTACCTTCCAACTTAACGAATGAGTGCTTACTTTCTCAAAAATTTACACTATGGAAGGAGAACTGACCAAAACATTATCATCAAATTTGCACCTTCTACAGTCTTCTCTTCTTCACATTTACACATGTAAATGTTCCTACTTAAAATTCTCTCAGCCTGATCACAACTAGGACCTGCAAAATTGTACAGATGTCACTCAACTACAGAATTAGACTTATACAAAAGCATTCTATAGAAGGATAAACACAAAAGGAGCACTGAGCAAAAGTTCGGGGCACAACTTTTCTTCTATTCAGGAAAACATTACATCTGATGGATGGATTAATTATTCTTACTTTGTAAGTCTTCTAAATGACTTCTAATTCTTGTCATACATCATCTCACTTACATGACCCGACTTTCTACTTGTATATATAGACATATATGTACAAACTCATAGCCATAACAAAGGTATAAGTGAGCTAATTACAAGTTTATTGTACATGTATATACAAGTCTTCTATCACTAGTCTTCATGCTTCTGTATTTGATCTTTGCTTTATTCTTTGACTTCAATCCTTTGTCCTAATCACTAGTTTTTGATTGACCTCCACCAACACATATTTTGCAACAAAAATATGTGGTATGTCTATGCGCAATATGATCTGCATGGCAAGTCTTGTGAGACATCCAAATAGAATTAGTCAAATAGTTATACACTATTGTACACAATATGCTTTACTTCATAATGCATTGATACTATATGAGTTTGTGGATGGATTTTTCATGCTTCAAGCCTAAACCTTATTGCATGCTATCAAGAATGATACGTGTATGATCTTTTCTCCATTTTTTTTAGAATTCAAGGAAACATAAAAAAGCATTAGAAACATTTTATCCAACTCATTAATATAGATTCCTTTAGATTCATGTTGGAAACAATTAAGATCCCTAACCAAGAAAAAGAAGCAAAAGACTAATCCTCTAGTATTACTTCATAAAAATTATTTTGGAGGTTATATGTTTTCCAAAGGCATGCCATTATAGAAAACGCATGCATTTTTAGGTCCATCCTATACATCTTTCCCATTTTTTGAACACATGCCATTGTATTTCAATAAAATTCATAAGATGTGATAATACATTGACAACATCCTATGTACCACCCTATGCAAGCATGAATGCATCTACTTGCCAATGATACATTCCCTACATAACATAAACGACCTGACCAATGACATTCGCCAGCTAATTTACATAAGCTTTTCTAAGCTTTTCCTTTGTGCATATGCATAACCAAGTAAAACTCTGCATTCTCAACTTTGGTTTCAATATATGCGTTTTGTAGAAAAGTATCATCATACTCAAAGCAACACTCAGTGCATCATGATTAACTTGCCTTGAAGAATGCCCACAAGGTTGCTATGAGGTGTTGATCCCACTTGTGACCATGAACAATATGCATCAAGTAGGATTTATCAATCCACACATAACTCCACTAATCCTTTTTATCTACACCCCCTACATTAACCTTCTAGAACACGTAAGAAATCCTTCTTCATTTAGGGATAAAGTATTTTTGCAAAAACCCATCAATCTATGGTGTACTTTGAAATGGTGTCATTAGGGTTCAATCCTTCCCATGTCTAAGATCTCCTATTCACTAAGCACCAATAATAACAAACAAGCATAGAAAGCTCTAGAATTCGAAGCTAATTGAGGCCATATTGAAGAGCTTAGAGTTATTTTCATCAAGAACAATC
>CM035433.1:5203667-5226167 GCA_020310875.1 Ceratopteris richardii | reverse complement strand
AAAGGATGGGAGATTCTCTTCAAATAGAGAAGTTGGATAGAGAGAACTATCCAGCATGGTCAATGAGGATGGAAGCTCATCTTATGAGCAAAGACTTGATAGCTTATATTACAGGTGAAGAAGAAAAGCCTCAGTTCAGAGATCCTAGTGTTCCAACTAGGGAGGAATTATCAGACTTGAAGAATTGGATGAAGAAAGATGCTCAAGCTAGGAGCATTATCTATATGGTAGTCAATGACTACTTGCTACCTCACATTAGAGGTCTTGAAAGTGCAAGTTATATATGGAATGCTTTGGAGGAGCATTTCCAAAATACCACAAAGTCTAGGAAGGCATCCTTGTGGGCAGAATTTACCACTTTCAAGAAGAAGGCCTCTCAATCTATCTCAGACTATGTAACAAGGATGAAGGACATTGCATGTGCATTAGGAGCAGTTGATGAAGACATTGAGGAGGATAAATTGATAAGACAAATCCTCACAGGTTTAAGAGGTGATGACAAATAGAAGCCATTCATTTTGTCTACTGAATTATCAGTTGATCATTTTACTCCTGACTTAAATCAGTTGCTAGGACATATGTTAACCTTTGATCAGGATGTCAAAGGGTAAGGTGACAAGAGTATAGTTCATGCAATGTATTCAAAGGATAAGAAGAAGAATATCAAAGGAAAGCAAGAAGCAAATGAGGATGAGGGTACAACTAGCCAAGCTAACTTCCTAAGAGGAAGAGGAGGTGGCAAAGGTAGAGGAAGAGGCAGGAGTAATAAAGATGGAGTCAAGGCTTGCTGGATTTGTGGTAAGACAAATCACTTAGCTAATGATTGTTGGCATAATACTTAGAGTAATAGTGGATATAATCAGAACCTTAATTCAAGAGGAAGAGGTGGCAGAAATCAAAGAGGTAATTTCAGAGGTAGAGGTAGTGGGGGTTACTTTGGAAGAAATGCAGGTAGAGGATTCCAACGTCAATAATACAACAATACCTACTACAATTATGCTTCAGATCAGAAGGAGGATTCAACATTGATAATGAATGCAACTTGTGAAAGGCAAAGTGAAGACCAAAGAGTCTTCCACATCGACTCAGGGTGTAGCAATCACCTGACTGGTAACATAGCATTGATGACTGATTTGGAAAATAAGGTAACTAATCATGTAGTTCAAACAGGTGACAATACAAAGCACAATGTGAAGTCAATTGGATCAGTGAAGGCCAAGGATGGTAGTACTCTCTTGAGTAAGGTTTTGTATGTTCCTACTATTCCTAAGAATTTGATAAGTGTAGGACAAATTGTTGAAAAAGGTTATGAAGTTAGGTTCACTAATGAAGGAGTGTTTGTGGAAGACCCTAGCAATGGGTATAAACAAATTGTTTCATGGGAGAAAGAAGGAAGATTGTTCACATTGAAGATCCAAGGTAATGTTGGTCATGCCTTGTTCACTTATGGAGGACATAAGATCTCTGAGTTAGATCTTTGGCACAACAGGCTTGGACATTTCAATGAAAGAGGTATCAAAGATATGGTTAATAATGGTTCAGTGCTTGGATTGCCTAATGTTGCAGGTCAACATATGACATACAGATGTGAGGCATGTCAATTAGGTAAGGCTCATAAGCAATCTTATTCGAAGCATGGTTTTATGTATTCAGAGAAGCTTGAATTGGTACACACAGATGTGTGGGGACCATCAAAGGATTTCAGTATCAATGGCTCAAGGTATTATGTGATTTATGTTGATGATGCTACCAGATGGATCACTATATATGTGATCAAAGATAAATCAGAGGTATTCAATACATTCAAACATTATCATGTGTATGCAGAGAGAATTACAGGTCATAAGTTGAAGAGACTAAGGTCAGATGGAGGGGGAGAGTATTTCTCTAATGAATTCAGTGATTACTTGTGGAATGCAGGTATAAAGAGAGAGGTTACTTGCAGGTACTCTCCTCAACAAAATGGGGTAGCAAAGAGAAGAGATAGAGCTCTTGTTCAGTTTGCAAGGTCAATGATGAAGGAGAAAAATTACCCTAATTATTTGTGGGCTGACGCTGTAAACACAGCTACTTATTTGGTCAATAGATTACCATGTAAAGCTTTGCAGGGTATAACACCATATGAGGCATGGTGGGGTAAGAGACCTACTTTAGATCATTGCAAAGTATTTGGATGTTTGTTATATGCATATGTGCCATCACAATTGAGGCATAAATTGGAGCCTAAAGCAGAAAAATATGTGTTTATTGGATATGATGATAAGCTAATGGGATATAGGTTGTGGAGTCCATCCACAAAACAATTCCTTGTATCTAAGGATGTTACATTTGATGAGCAAGGTACTTGGTATGCAGGTACAATCAACATTTATGCAGGTGATGAAGAAATTGTGGATTAAAAGAAAGGTAAATCAAATTCAGATATTTGATGAAGAGAAGAACAATGAAGTACAGGTTGAAGTTGAAGAAGTGCCAAGGTTTGATCCAGAATGTGATGAACCAGAAACTTCAAGAAGTGGAGAACTCAGAAGGTCAACAAGGCACAAATGGCAACCTACAAAGTTTAGCTATGACACTTCTTTTTTGGCTACCAAAGATTATGCTTATATGGTAAAGGTAGATGAAGATCCTTCTACATATGAAGAGGCAAAAGGTAAGGAAAATTGGGAGAAAGCTATGCAGGAAGAGTATGATGCATTGATGGAAAATCAGACATGGGAGTTGGTTCCTAAACCAAATAGTCAGAAGATCATTGGATGTAAATGGGTCTACAAGACAAAGAGGTTTGCAGATGGAAGTGTGTCTAGGTATAAAGCTAGACTTGTTGTGAAGGGTTTTGCTTAGACATATGGTATAGATTATGATGAGACCTATAGTCCTGTGGCAAAGATGACAACTATCAGGACACTCATAGCTATTGCTGCATGTAAAGGTTGGAAGTTATGTCAACTAGATGTGAAGAATGCTTTTCTAAATGATTATATTTCAGATGATGTTTTCATGGAGCAACCACAAGGATTCAGAGATGAAAAGTATCCAGAGTATGTATGTAAGCTCAAGAGAGCTTTGTATGGTTTGAAGCACGCCCCAAGGGCATGGAATTATAGACTTGTGAAGTTCTTGAAAGAACTAGGATTCCAAGTGTCAAAGCCAGATAGTAGCTTGCTTGTTAAAGCAAGTGATGATGGGTTCATTTATATGTGCATATATGTTGATGATATAATTCTTACAGGTACAAGTGAGAAAGGTATTCAAAGATTAAAGAAGCAAATGGAGAAAGAGTTCAAGATTAGTGACTTGGGAGACTTGTCATATTTCTTGGGCATTGAGATCTCATACACTCAACATGGAGTGTATGTAACTCAAGAAAGGTATTTGAAGAACTTGTTGATCAAGTTTAAGATGAATGATTGTAGGGTAGCACCTATTCCAATGGAGGTGAATAAAAAATTGAGCAGATATGGAGGAGAAGAGTTCAAGGACATGAAGCTATATCAAAGTTTGGTTGGTAGTTTGATTTATCCTACTTTAACTAGACCTGACTTGTCATATGGAGTTGGAGTTTTGTCTCAATTCATGCATTGTCCTAGGAAAGAACATTGGATTGCAGGACAAAGAGTGTTGAGGTACATTAAGGGTACACTGAAAGAGGGTTTGTATTATGGTTTTACATCAGATACAAACATCAAGATATATAGTGATGCAGATTGGGCAGGTAATCTTGATGATAGGAGATCAACTTATGGATACTTGTGTTATGTGGGAGATAAATTAATTTCTTGGTGTTCAAAGAAGCAACACACAATTGCTTTATCATCCACAGAGGCTGAGTATAAAGGTATGGTGGAAGCTGCAAAGGAAGTGATATGGCTTAAGACTCTGATGAAGAGTTTTGACATCATTCAGAGTATACCCACTATTCATGGAGATAACATGAGTTCTTTGTATTTAGCTGCTAACCCTGTGTTTCATGCCAGGACTCAACACATTGAGATTCAGTATCATTTTCTAAGAGAGAAGGTGATGGATAAAGAGATTGAAGTCATACATACTTCAACAAAAGATTAGATAGCTGATATGCTAACCAAAAGCTTAGATGGACCAAAGCTACAGAGATTCAAAGACATGGCAGGCATAAAGAAGATAGAGAAAACCTCAATTGATGATTGAGGGGGAGCTGTTGGCACAGGGCAATCAACAATTGAAGTTTTGGATGAAGAATTGAAGTCAAGGACTGAAGAAAAAACCAAGTCATGAAGCATGAAGGAAGTGCATATCCAGGAGATAAAGATGTGTATACATATGTACATTATTTTAGAGTCAGATCATCACATAATTTTGTATGGTCATGAGCTTGTAAATATTTGCGTATATATACAAAGAAAATGTCGAGCAAAATAAGAGAGATTATGTGACAACAAGAATTGAGAAGAATTAGATGTCATTAGACCTTTTAGAAGTGAATAGAATCTCTCTCATTACTCAGATGTAAAATTTCTCAGAAATGAAATATGTTCCGCCCGATCTTTCTGTGCATTCTCCTTTTGTGCTTGATCATTTCAATAATCCTTTTGTAGATGTATAAATCCATAGTTAATGAGTCTATGGTTAAAGTTTGAGAGCCTAATTGTAAACAGGCTGTGAGAATTATGAGTAGGAACATTCATATGTGAAGAAGTGTTCATTGGTTCCTGAAATAGGTGCAAAATTTGATGCTAATGTTTTGGTCAGTTCTCCTTCCACAATGTAAATTTTTAAGCAAGCAAGCAGTCAATATTTAAGTTAGAAGGTAAGCTACTTGTGGCTAAAAGCATTTGCATAAACGGGTTCTAGATTGAGAGAACCAAGTGTTAGAAGTTATAGGTGTCTAAATCGACTTCTCAGAAGAACAGTTTTAGACATAGGTGACTTGTTAAGTTCGTTTCTCAAGATCTACTGAATCTTTTGAAGTGATTTAACTTGGAGGAGGTGTGCAAACTATAGGCAATACCTTGTGCAAAGTTTTATAAAACACTTTACACATTTGATAAGTCAATGAGAGAGTTATGTGCAACAGACTTTCTGTGTAGTCATCTTCTTCACAGTTTGATCAAAATTTTGACAATTGATCATTGATCCTTTAAATTGGTGAATGGTTTGAGTTACTTTTGATATAGAGGTGCTCTAACTTCAAGAGTAGCTTGTTCTTTTGGAGATTAACACCCTCCATCAGTGCAGGGTGTCGAAAAACGTCCTATCACACCTGCAACTATTACAACTGTAGGTACTGAAGCTGATGCAGAATGTATCGAAGATGATGGTATTCTGCATATTCCTGTTCATGATGTAGTTTTTGCTGCACCTATTGCAGAGCAAATTCGTTGGGATGGCACAGATGCCCACGCACATGCATTGATAGCTTTGTCTGTCAAACATGCCATTGTTCCTCATATTCGCTTTTGCAAAACAGCTAAGGATGCTTTGGATACACGTACCACATTGTACCAAGCTAGGAATGAGGCTCGTGTTGCTTACCTCCAAAAACAGTTGGAGAGTGAGCACATGAATGAAGGTGATTCTATGGAAAGTTTCCTAACAAAGATCAAAGACTTGAAGGAACAGTTGATTTCTGCTGATGAGGTTATACCATATAGCTCACTTGTGCAGACCGTTCTAAATGGTCTTCCTGATTCATATCAAAGTTTTGCTTCTACTCTTTGGTTGATGATGAAAGGCAATCCAAATGCCTTGTCATTTGAGGAGTTAGTCTCTGTTCTGTTGCACAAAGATCAGTCCAGACAAAACAGGTCAATTATGTGTGTTGCAAATCAAGCTTTCCTGGCTAGTCAGAAGGGCAAAGGAAAATGGAGCTCTTCTACTAGTAAGCAGAAATCTGCAAATGCTGCACATTCGAAGAACCAAGACAAAGATGATAAAAAATCAAAAAAGCAGAAATTGATTTGTAAGTACTGTAAAGGGAATGATCATATAATAAAGAACTGTCCAAAACTGGCTGCAAAAGAGGCAAAGAAGAAAGAGGCTGGAATGGTTGTTGCAAAAGCCTCTACACCAAAAACGGAGTCAGCTAATCTTGTGCAGGAAGAAGAATGGGCGTTTACTACTGTTTGTAGTTTTGAACCATCTTCTCATGAGCAGTGCATGTCTGCAGTAGACTCAGATGTTTGGTACTTTGACAGTGGGGTGACCAAACATATTACCTCGTAGCATAGTTTCTTCTCTTCACTCAAGCGTGCCCCTATAAGGAATACTGTTACATGCGCCAACAACTCCTCTTATCCTGTTATGGGAGTTGGTAAGATCATTTTGACTACTGCTGATGGTAGTTCTTTCACTTTGTCAGATGCTTTATTTGTGCCAGGGATCAAGAAGAACCTGTTATCAATTTTTGCATTAGCCAAGATTGGCTTGGTTGTGAAATTTGTTGATGACAGGTGTACAGTTCATGATCTTTCAAATGCTGACATGATTATTGCTTCTGGCATTTTATGTCGTGGGCTGTATAAGCTTATAGACTATGAAAGATCTGTAAATGATTTGGCATGTGCAATAAATGATTCAAAGCTTTGGCATGCACGCTTTGGTCATCTGAATTTTGCTAGTTTGCTACGCTTGTAGAAATCTGAAATGGTGTCCTCTTTGCCCAAACTTGAGGCACCTGGAAAACATGTTTGTGAAGGCTGTATTTTGGGCAAAATGCAGCGTTTGTCCTTTCGAAAAGATGGTTCAGTTCGGGCTACTCAGAAGTTGCAGCTTGTACATAGTTACGTCTATGGTCCTATGCAGACACCTTCTTTTGGGAATTATCTTTAGTTCGTGACTTTCGTCGATGGTTTTTCTAGGCATGCATGGGTATATCCATTGAAGGAAAAGTCCGAAGTGTTCATGTGCTTCAAATAGTTTTTGCTTTTGGCTGAAAATCTGTCAGCATGTAAAATGGGCACCCTCCATTCAGATCGAGGGGGGGGAATATATGTCTTCTTATTTTAATGCATTTTTGGCTGAACGTGGGATAAAACACCAGTGTATAGTGCCGTATACACCTCAACAGAATGGAGTTGTTGAACGAAAGAACAAATCACTCATGGAGATGGCGAGGTGTATGGTCAAGAGTCAGGCTTTACCACATAGTTTCTGGCTTGAGGCTGTCATGTGTGGAGCATATGTACTGAACAGCTATCCCACTAAAGCGCTATAGTCTATCACTCCATATGAGGCTTGACATGACCGCAAGCCATCTATTGCTCATCTGCATGTTTTTGGTTGTTTGGCATATGCATTAGTGCCTGAACAACATCACAAAAAATTGGATAATAAAGCAGTAAAATGTATTTTTATTGGGTACAATTCTGAAAGTAAAGGCTATCCTCTGTATCACCCACATACTAAACACATTCTAGTTAGCTGTGATGTTGTTTTTGTGGAAGATGCTATTCAGCCATTGTTTTCATGTACTAAGGAGACATCTGTTAGCTAAGAAGACATGTATGATACTTTGCAGCCTCTTTTTACAGGTGGACAGTCTAGTGCTTGTCCCAATGAGGCAACTTCTCAGCCTTTGCAGGTTTCATGTGATGATGTAGATAATTCCATTTCTGATGTAGATGTACATGATGCACTTATTGATGAGAGAGCTGATATTGAGCAGGCAAGAACTATGCCAAAATGGCTAGTGCAGACCTTGCGTATCAGTAAATTAGATGCACCTCTATCATATCGTACTCGTCAGGCTCTCATAGTGCCTCTTTTGCATCAGATTGCTATGCTATGGCTGCATCTAGTCTCTATGATGAGAATGAGCCTGTTTCGTTTGATTAAGCACAAAATTCAGAAAATTAGATGGGTGCTATGCAATCCGAATAATATGATGCAATAATGAAGAATGGTACTTGGTCTTTATGTGACTTGCCTCCTGGCAAGAAGGCCATTGGCACTAAGTGGTTATACAAGTTGAAACGTAAACCTGATGGTACAGATGATAGGTATAAGGCTAGGCTTGTTGCAAAGGGTTATGCGCAGGAAAGAGGCATTGATTTTGATGAGACCTTTGCACCTACATGCTGTATGACTACTGTTTGGAGCATTTGTGCACTTGCAGCCCATCATGGTTGGAATGTACATCAGTTGGACATTAAAACAACATTTCTGAATGGTGAATTGCATGAAGAAGTGTATGTTTTTCAGCCCCGTGGCTTTGTGTAGAAAGGGCATGAAAATCAGGTGTGCAGGTTAAAGAAGGCATTATATGGTTTAAAGCAAGCACCACGTGCTTGGTATGAGAAGATACATGCCTATCTGATTGCACATGGTTTTGAGAACAGTCCAACTGAAAGCACCTTAAATGTTAAGCGTGCTAATGATGTGCTTCTGATCATTGTTGTCTACGTTGACGACATGCTGCTCATTGGTCCTATTGAGAAGCATATTGTTGATTTTAAGGCTGATTTTCATGCCTCATTTGAGATGTCTGATTTGGGGCATTTGCATCACTATTTGGGCATTCAATTTATGCAAGTTGATCGTGGAATGGATTTGTGTCAAAAGAAATATATTGACACATTATTGCAGCATTTTGGCCTTGAGGACTGTAAGCCTATCACCAATCCTATGGAGACAGGTCTACGATTGAGTCTTCATGATGCTGGAGATGCATTTGATGATGTTCTCTATCAGTAGGCTGTTGGATGCTTGATTTACTTATGCATTACTTGGCGAGATATTCAGTTTGCTATCTCATAGATGAGCAGGTTTATGCATTGCCCAGGAGTGAAGCATTGGCAGGCCGTTAAGTGCATCTTTCGCTATTTGAGTGGTACTCAGCTACTTGGGTTGTTTTATCCCAAGGGGGGATCACTACCGCCACATTTGCATTCTTTTTCTGACTCTAATTGGGCTGGTTGCTATGACACTCGTGTGTCCACTAGTGGCTTTTGCTTCATGCTTGGTAGCTCATGTATATCTTGGTTGAGCAAGAAGCAGCCTACTATGGCCACTTCCAGTTGTGAGGCTGAGTATAGGGCAACTTTCACAACTGCTATTGAGTGTGTGTGGCTCAGACGCCTTATGGCTGATTTGGGTGTTGGTCAGACTTCTGCCACCACCATCTTTACTGACAGTCAGAGCGCATTGGCAATTGCAAGGAACTCTGTGTTCCATGCTCGCACTAAGCACATTGAGGTGCATTATCACTATGTCAGGGAGAGGTTCTCTGCTGGGGAGATCAGCTTGGCATATGTGCCCATGCAGGAGAACATTGCAAACCTTTTCACGAAGGCTCTACCTAGGGAGAAGTTTGAAGCTTTCTGCAAAGCTTTGGGCTTACTTCCTTTTGTGGAGTGATTTCCACATAGCTTGGCACTTCCTTATACATGAGTCGTAGCTCCTTGTTCACCACATTAATCCCAGGGGGGATTTGTTGATATATTTAGGTAGTGATGTGTGTGAACACGCTAGGACCGTCGGGGCACTTTTTTCCCTCTTTAGGGGGTTTTTTTCCCCCGGCTTGGATATACGCCTACTACCCTAATGGGCTACTAATCTTTGTACATTCTCTAGTAATACATTCAGTATTGTGTGTTGTGCTCCAAGCTTCTTCTTCTTCCTTGTGCTGTTCACGTGCTTCCGCAGACGTCTAACTCCAACATGGATATACCCATGCATGTCTGGAAAAATCATCAATGAAAGTCACGAAGTAAAGATAGTTTCCAAAAGAAGGTTTCTGCATAAGAGCAGAGACATCACTATGAACAAGCTGCAATTTCTGAGTAGCCTGAACTGAACCATCTTTTAGAAATGAGGAACGCTGCATTTTGCCCAAAATAGGGCCTTCACATACATGTTTACCCGGTGCCTAAAGTTTGGGCAAAGAGGACACCATTTCAGATTTTTGTAGGCATAGCAAACTAGCAAAGTTCAGACGAACAAGGCGGTCATGCAAAAGCTTTGCATCTGACATAGCCTAAGAATCATGTACTACACATGCCAAATCATTCATAGATTTTTCGTAGTCTATGAGCTTATACAGCCCACGACATAAAATTGTTGGAGCAAGTCTATGACAAGCCTAAGTATTGGCTTGAGTCTCACAAGGTCATAGAAGAAGCTTTAAAGTGAAGACAATGTATGAAAATTGAAGAGTTCACTTGTGAACTATCCCTTGTAACTTTTTGAGTCTTTACTTGATGTAAAAGTAAAAGGAATCTAAAGTGGTTGAGTCCACTTGATGAAAAAAGTGAAAAAGAGCCATGAATTCATGATTTAAGGTAGTTGGAGAATCAAATCAATCACTAAAAAGTTTGGAGAGTGATTATAGGAAGATTCAAATTCAAATCTTGGCTCCAAAGATGACTATAAATACATAGCCTTCTAGTCGCATTTTTGAAGACCTCCATGAGCTAAGGTTTATGCCATATCAAGGTGTGGTTTCAAGGCACACATATGTATCAGTAAGTCCATTGTAGTTTACAATCAATATACTTTCATTTTCATGATCATTTTAGTTCATATTTTCATACTTTTGTGAAGTGTACTGTTCACTACCATATCTCTCAGTTTTCTTAGTCAGATTGTAGAGATGATTTCTCTAAGCTTGGTGCATCATTTTCTACATCGCTTCATTCTCTACTTCTCTGTCAGCACTCCATCAGATCAGTGTTTTTCTTAGAGCTCGTTCGAAATGTGTACTTGATCATTTTCCATGATTCAAAGCTTGATAGAATTCGCATACTGTCTAGTATATGCTTACAAAATTTCATAAACAGTGCATTTCGGAATCTTTAGATATGAACATTTTTTTTGCCATGGGTCTGAGTACTGCTACAACCCGTGACAATCCGGATGGTCCTATAACTTTATAGACTTCTTTCTCTTTATGTGGTTCATCATTTTTGATAGAATCACTCATGATTGTTAGCTTACTAGGTTTATAAGAGTTCTCCAAAAGGAATTAAGTTAATTGCTGCTGTGACCAGAGAACTATTCAAAACTTTGGACATGTGTATAAACCAAAATAGCAAGTTTTTTACTCATGGTTCAAATCCAACTTATCTACTTTGATTCATCTCTTTGAGAGTGATCTTCCAAGGTACATAGGGTGTCAAATACATCCTTTGGCAATCTAAAAGGGCCCACTACATATCTCTATAGTTTATTTTGCTGGTGTAGTGCAAAGTTTTTGTAGCACCACTTCAACTTCTCCAAGTTCAAATCCATCTCTTCACAATGGTATCAGAGCAAGGTTGGACAACATGGTAGATGGATTTCCTTCATCAATTGACAAATTGGATAGAGGTAACTACTCAGCTTGGTCATTAAGGATAGAAGCATACCTTCAAGGAAGGATTTATATGGTTATATAAGTGAAGATGAAGTTATGCCAAGGTTCAGGAACAAAGGTCAACCAACACAAGAAGAGAAAGAAAGATTGAGCACATGGTGCTCGAAGGATGCACTTGCAAGGTCTTATCTCCTCAACTCTATCTTAGATTTTTTGTTTCCTCACATTAGAAGCTGTGAAACATCTCAGGAAGTGTGGAATGCACTTGAAGCTTTATTCTCTTCAAGTACAAAGGCCAGGAAGCATCAACTATGGTTGGACTTCACAACTCTCAAGAAAGCTCCCAATAAAAATGTGACTGATTTTGTCACAAAACTCAAGGACATAGCAGATCAATTGGGAAGCATTGGTGAGGTAATAGATGAAGAACAAATTATAAGACAGTTCATCAATGGCTTGAAGGCAGATGACAAGTGGGAAGCATTCACCACAGTTATGGATCTATACATAGATATGCATGTACCAGATTTCAACACACTCATAGGACAACTACTTCCTCAAGAGGCCAAGCTTATCAAGAATGGAGAAAGCTCCAAAGGTAATCAATCTTCAGCCTTGTATACTGATAAAAGCAAGGCCAAAGAAAACAAAGGAAGAGGAAAGAAAGTGGATGATGAAGCATGTACACATCAAGCTAACTATGCAGGTAGAGGAAGACATGGTAGAGGTAGAGGCAGAGGAGGAAGACAAGGAAGGGGGAGATACCAAGACTCTAATTCATGCTCTATTTGTGGATTAACTAATCATACAACTAAAAATTGCTTTAGGAATTCTAGGAATCAAAGTGGTAGAGGCTACAATAGAGGAAGTTATGGCTACTCAAGAGGAAGGTTCAACAATTACCATGGAAACCACAACAATTACAACCATTCAAACTATCAAGGAGGCAATAACTACACAGAAGACTCAAATCAAGAGGACTCATTAGTAATCATGAATATGGCCATGCCACAAGGTAAATCTGATGAGCATGTTTTCTACATAGATTCAGGTTGTTCCAATCATGCGGCAGGAAATGTGGACCTCCTATCAGATTTAGAACCAAGGAACAAGCATGAGGTACAGACAAGAGATGATACAAGACACCTTGTGGAGAAAATAGGAAATGTCAAAGCACCTGATGGAAACATCAACTTACTCTGTAAGGTACTCTATGTCCCTACCATTACAAAGAATTTGATAAGTGTTGGGCAGACAGGAGAGAAAGGGTTGCAAGTTAGGTTCACAAAAGCAAGAGCATTTGTTGAAGATCCAAGTCAAGGATTTAGGAGAATTGCAAAAGGTGAAAAGATAGGTACATTGTTCACATTTGAATTACAAGACACTAGAACCATTGCTCTCTTTAAGTATGTATGGTAGTCAGACACTCACAGAATTGGAAGTATGGCACAAAAGGTTAGCACATATTGGTGAAAGATCACTAAAGCAAATTTGCAGGGACCAAAGTGTACTTGGACTCCCTAACTTGTCAAAACAGCACATGATTTATAAGTGTAGTGCATGTCAATTTGGAAAGTCTCACAGGTTACCATTCATGAAAAAAGGATATATGAATGGAGATCTCTTGGATTTGGTTCATACAGATGTATGGGGACCTAGCAAGGATGCTTCAATATCTAGATCAAGGTATTATGTCTCCTTCATTGATGATTGTAGTAGCCGGACTATATTATACTTTATGAAACACAAAGATGAAGTGTTTTCATGCTTCAAAAGATATTTGGCTCTTGTGGAGAATCAAACAGTTAAAACACTAAAAAGGCTAAGGTCAAATGGAGGGGGAGAGTACTTCTCCCATGAATTTGACTCCTTTCTTCAAGAGAGGGGAATCAAAAGAGAGATCACTACAAGGTGCACTCCTGAACAAAATGGAGTGGCAAAAAGAAGGAATAGGACGATTGTTGAAGTTGCAAGGTCTATGCTAAATGAGAATTACTTACCTAATTACTTATGGGCTGAGGTTGTATCCACAGCCACTTATTTGATTAATAGGTTACCTTCAAAATCACTTGATGGCATGACACCATATGAGGCTTGGAATGGAAGAAGAAAAATCTTGGATCATTGTAAGATTTTTGGATGTGTTGCTTTTGCTCATGTTCCTTCACAGGTTAGAGGGAAGATGGATCGCAAAGAAAAAAGGTGTGTGTTCATTAGATATGAAAACAATCAAAAGGGTATAGATTATACAACCCAACAACCAAAGGATTCTTGGTGAGTAGAGATGTAGTATTTGATGAGAATAGTTCTTGGTATGAAGATTCATGTAGAAAGGTCAAGCTACCTTATGATCTTGGAGAAGATTTTCCAAATCTTGTTACGGATAATTCTTCTAAAGTTGAAGAGCAGGATACCTCAGAAGATGATGAAGCAACTCAATATGAAAAACTCAAAATGTGGAAGTCTCAAGGTAAAGAAAAAGTGCAAGAACTTGGACAAGAGGCAGAATCATCACATCATGGCCTAAGAAGGTCCATGAGGGAGAAAAGAAAACCAGAAAGGTATGGGTTTGATACTTCTCTAGTCACTAAACATTCAATCTATCTAGCACATGACATAAATGTTGGTGCAAGACAATCAACAATTGAAGGTCTTTAAGTCCGCAGAGACGTCATCAAAAATTTCCTAAAAAAAGGTCACCGGAAGGTCACCGGAACAGTACCGGAAACTCACAGTAAAGTCACCGGAATGTTACCGGAAATGATCACTTTTACAGTTTTCAGTTTATGAAGAGTTGGAAGATAAAAGGAGGAAGAAAAGAACAAATTTTGGAGCTTGGAAGAAAACCGGAAAAGGATGTACACATATGTACAGTAGTATAGTCAAAGTTGTAAGCTTGTACAAATTTATCTATAAATACCTTAGAAAGTGTCGGGGCAGATATGAGAGAGGCATAGATGATAGAATGAGAGACAATGAGAGAGAATGAGAAGTTAGATGTCATGAGACATATGAAAAGTTAGTTGAGTTTTTCTCTCATCACTCAACTGTAACTTTCTGAGTAATCGAAGAAATATTGCGCCGAAATTTCTGTGTATTCTTCATCTGTGATAGATGATTTGTGAAATCCTTTTGAGGATATCTAAGTCTATAGTTAATCAATCTATAGCTTAAGTTTCAAAGTTTAATTGTAAACAGAAAACGAGAATTGTCAGTAGGAACATTCATATGTGTTGAGTGTTCAGAGTTTACTGAAACAGGCGCATTTCCAGTGATCAATGTTTTGATCATTTCTCAGTGCATACTTTAAAGTTTTGCATGAGTGAGGGCTTAGTCTTTAAGTTAGAAGATAAGCTACTCGTAACCAGAAGCATTTGCTTAAACGGGTTCTATTCAAGGAGAACCAAGTCTTAAAAGTTATAGGTGTGAAGTCGACTGTTCAGAGTAACAGTGTCAAACATAGATAACTTGTGAATTTGATTTCTCAAGTTATACTAAATCTTTTGAAGAGATATAACTTGAAAAGATGCGCAATCTCTAGACAACACTCCATACAAAGTTTCATAAAAAAACTTTACACGTTTGTCAGATTAATTTGAAGAAATTGTGCAGCAGACTTTCTGTGTTGTGAAGGTTTTGACTTACTCTTGGTGTAGAGGTGCTCTAATCACAAGAGTAGGTTATTCTTTTGGAGATTAACACTCTCCATCAGTGGTATCAGAGCAGGAGACATCAAAATCAAAGAAAGGAGGATCCCGATTGCTGCGGTTACAAAGAATTCAACAGCTGAAGAACTAAAAGGTGAAAGCTTGAAGGCAAAACCTGAGGAAGAGATCATACGACATCAAGAAAGACAAACGGAGTCTAATTCTAAGCAAAGGTACATATATTATTCATAAAGGTTGAAGATTTCAAATACACAGGTGGACACAAGATGGGAGATTCTCTACAGATAGAGAAACTGGATAGGGAAAACTATCCTGCGTGGTCAATGAGGATGGAAGCTCATCTTATGAGCAAAGATTTGATAGCTTATATCACAGGAGAAGAAGAAAAGCCACAGTTCAGAGATCCTAGTGTTCCGACTAGGGAAGAGTTAGCAGATCTGAAAAATTGGATGAAGAAAGATGCTCAAGCTAGGAGCATTATCTATATGGCAGTCAATGATTACTTGTTACCTCATATTCGAGGTCTTGAAAGTGCAACTGATATTTGGAATGCGTTGGAGGAGCATTTCCAGAATACTACTAAGTCAAGGAAGGCATCCTTATGGGTAGAGTTTACCACCTTTAAGAAGAAGGCTTCTCAGTCCGTTTCAGACTATGTGACAAGAATGAAAGATATTGCAGATGCTTTAGGAGCTGTTGATGAAGATATCAAAGAGGATAAATTGGTAAGGCAAATTCTTACAGGCTTAAGAGGTGATGACAAATGGAAGCCGTTCATTTTGTCTATAGAGTTATCACTTGATCATTTCACTCCAGATTTAAATCAGTTGTTAGGTCATATGCTAACGTTTGAGCAGGATGTTAAAGGAGATGGTGACAAGAGTGCAGGTCATGCAATGTATTCAAAAGACAAAAAGAAGAATAGCAAATGAAAGCAACAAGCAAATGAAGATGAAGGAACAACTACTCAAGCCAACTTCCTAAGAGGAAGAGGAGGTGGCAAAGGTAGAGGAAGAGGTAGAAATAACAAAGATGGAGGCAAAGCTTGCTGGATTTGTGGTAAGACAAATCATTTAGCTAATGATTGTTGGCACAATACTCAAAGTAATAATGGATATAGTCAAAGTTACAATGCAAGAGGAAGAGGTGGCAGAAATCAAAGAGGTAATTTCAGAGGCAGAGGTGGTAGGAGTTACTTTGGAAGAAATGCAGGTAGAGGATTCCAAAGTCAACAATATAACAATACCTACTACAATTATGCTTCAGAACAGAAGGAGGATTCAACATTGATATTGAATGCAACTTGTGAAGGGCAGAATGAAGATCAAAGAGTCTTCTACATTGACTCAGGGTGTAGCAATCACCTGAGTGGTAACATATCATTGATGACTGATTTGGAGAATAAAGTTTCTAATCATGTTGTTCAAACAGGTGACAACACAAAGCATAAAGTGAAGTCGATTGGATTAGTGAAAGCTAAAGATGGTAGTACCTTATTGGGTAAGGTTCTGTATGTTCCTACAATTCCTAAGAATTTGATAAGTGTAGGACAAATTGTTGAAAAGGGATATGAAGTAAGATTCACTAATGAAGGAGTATACGTGGAAGATCCCAGTCAAGGGTATAAACAGATTGTTTCAGGAAAGAAAGAAGGAAGACTGTTTACACTGAAGATTCAAGGCAACTTTGGTCAGGCCATGTTTACATATGCAGGACATAAGATTTCTGAGTTAGATCTTTGGCACAAGAGGCTTGGACATTTCAATGAAAGAGGTATTAAAGATATGATTAACAATGGTTCAGTGCTTGGATTGCCTAATGTTGCAGGTCAACATATGACATACAAATGTGAGGCATGTCAAGTAGGTAAGGCTCATAAGAATTCTTATTCCAAGCATGGTTTTATGCACTCAGAGAAGCTTGAGTTGCTACACACAGATGTGTGGGGACCATCAAAAGATTTCAGTATAAATGGGTCAAGGTATTATGTGATTTATGTTGATGATGCTACTAGATGGATCACTATCTATGTGATCAAGGATAAGTCAGAAGTATTCAATACATTCAAACATTATCATGCATATGCAGAAAGAATTACAGGTCATAAGTTAAAGAGATTAAGGTCAGATGGAGGGGGAGAGTATTTCTCTAGTGAGTTCAGTGATTACTTATGGAATGCAGGTATAAAAAGGGAAGTTACTTGCAGGTATTCTCCTCAACAAAATGGTGTAGCAGAAAGGAGGAATAGGACTCTTGTTGAGTTTGCAAGGTCCATGATGAATGAGAAAAATTGCCCTAATTATTTGTGGGCTGAAGCTGTAAATACAGCTACTTATTTGGTTAATAGGTTACCTTGTAAAGCCTTGCAGGGTATGACACCATATGAGGCTTGGTGGGGTAAGAGACCTACCTTGGATCATTGCAGAATATTTGGATGTGTGGCATACGCATATGTGCCATCACAATTAAGACACAAATTGGAACCTAAAGCTGAAAAATATGTTTTCATTGGTTATGATGACAAACAGATGGGTTATAGATTGTGGAGTTCATCCACAAAACATTTTCTGGTGTCAAAAGATGTTACGTTTGATGAGCAAAGTTCTTGGTATGCAGGAACAGTTAATAGCAATACAGGTGATGAAGAAGAAGTGAGTCAGAAGAAAGGTAAATCAAAGGTTCAAATAATTGATGAAGAAGAAAATTATGAAGAGCAGGAAGAAGTTGAACAAAGGCCAAGATTTGATCCTGAGTGTGAAGAACCAGAAACTTCAAGGAGTGGAGAACTCAGAAGGTCATCAAGAAATAGATGGCAACCTACAAGGTACAGTTATGATACTTCATTTTTGGCGACGAAAGATTATGCTTACATGATGAAAACAGATGAAGACCCTTCTACATATGAAGAGGCAAAAGGTAAGGAAAAATGGGAGAAAGCTATGCAGGAAGAACATGATGCATTGGTAGAAAATCAAACATGGGATTTAGTTCCTAAACCAAATAGCCAGAAGATTATTGGATGCAAGTGGGTCTACAAGACCAAGAGATTTGCAGATGGAAGTGTGTCTAGATACAAAGCTAGACTTGTTGTCAAAGGGTTTGCTCAGACTTATGGTGTTGATTATGATGAGACTTATAGTCCAGTGGCAAAGATGACAACAATCAGAACACTCATAGCTGTTGCTGCGAGTAAAGGTTGGAAGTTATGTCAGTTAGATGTAAAAAATGCTTTTCTGAATGGTTATATTTCAGATGATGTGTTCATGGAGCAACCTCAAGGGTTCAGAGATAAAAGGTATCCAGATCATGTGTGCAAGCTCAAGAGAGCTTTGTATGGCTTGAAGCAAGCCCCAAGGGCATGGAACTATAGACTTGTGAAGTTCCTAAAAGAACTTGGTTTCCAGGTGTCTGAAGCAGATAGTAGTCTGCTTATAAAAGCAAGTGATAATGGTTTCATATACATGTGTATATATGTTGATGATATAATTCTTACAGGAACAGATGAGTCAGGTATACAAAGATTAAAGAAGCAGATGGAGAAAGAGTTTAAAATCAGTGACTTTGGAAACTTGTCTTACTTCTTGGGTATGGAGATCACATATACTCAGCATGGAGTATTCGTGACCCAAGAAAGATATTTGAGGAACTTGTTAATCAAGTTTAAAATGAATGATTGCCGGATAGCACCTACTCCAATGGAGGTGAATCACAAATTGAGTAAGTTTGGAGGAGAAGATTTCAAGGATGTGAGACAATATCAGAGTTTGATTGGTAGTCTTATCTATGCTACTTTAACCAGACCTGATTTATCATATGCAGTAGGAGTATTGTCTCAGTTCATGCACTGTCCAAGAAAAGAACATTGGATTGCAGGACAAAGGGTGTTGAGGTACATTAAGGGTACACTCAAAGAAGGTTTGTATTATGGTTTTACATCAGATACAAATATCAAAATATACAGTGATGCAGATTGGGCAGGTAATCCAGATGACAGAAGGTCAACCTATGGATACATGTGTTATGTGGGAGATAAGCTAATCTCATGGTGTTCCAAGAAGCAACATACAGTTGCTTTGTCTTCTACCGAAGCTGAGTACAAAGGCATGGTTGAAGCTGCAAAGGAAGTGATTTGGCTAAAGACTTTAATGAAGAATTTTGACACTATACAGAGGACACCAATTATATTTGGAGATAACATGAGTTCATTATATTTAGCTGCTAATCCTGTTTTTCATGCCAGGACTAAACACATTGAGATTCAGTATCACTTTCTAAGAGAGAAGGTGATGGATAAAGAGATTGAAGTAATCCATACTTCAACAAAAGATCAGATAGCTGATATGCTTACAAAAAGTTTGGATGGACCAAAGCTACAAAGATTTAAAGACATGGCAGGAATAAAGAAGACAGAGAAAACCTCAATTGATGATTGAGGGGGAGCTGTTGGTGCAAGACAATCAACAATTGAACGTCTTTAAGTCCGCAGAGACGTCATCAAAAATTTCCTAAAAAAAGGTCACCGGAAGGTCACCGGAACAGTACCGGAAACTCACAGTAAAGTCACCGGAATGTTACCGGAAATGATCACTTTTACAGTTTTCAGTTTATGAAGAGTTGGAAGATAAAAGGAGGAAGAAAAGAACAAATTTTGGAGCTTGGAAGAAAACCGGAAAAGGATGTACACATATGTACAGTAGTATAGTCAAAGTTGTAAGCTTGTACAAATTTATCTATAAATACCTTAGAAAGTGTCGGGGCAGATATGAGAGAGGCATAGATGATAGAATGAGAGACAATGAGAGAGAATGAGAAGTTAGATGTCATGAGACATATGAAAAGTTAGTTGAGTTTTTCTCTCATCACTCAACTGTAACTTTCTGAGTAATCGAAGAAATATTGCGCCGAAATTTCTGTGTATTCTTCATCTGTGATAGATGATTTGTGAAATCCTTTTGAGGATATCTAAGTCTATAGTTAATCAATCTATAGCTTAAGTTTCAGAGTTTAATTGTAAACAGAAAACGAGAATTGTCAGTAGGAACATTCATATGTGTTGAGTGTTCAGAGTTTACTGAAACAGGCACATTTCCAGTGATCAATGTTTTGATCATTTCTCAGTGCATACTTTAAAGTTTTGCATGAGTGAGGGCTTAGTCTTTAAGTTAGAAGATAAGCTACTCGTAACCAGAAGCATTTGCTTAAACGGGTTCTATTCAAGGAGAACCAAGTCTTAAAAGTTACAGGTGTGAAGTCGACTGTTCAGAGTAACAGTGTCAAACATAGATAACTTGTGAATTTGATTTCTCAAGTTATACTAAATCTTTTGAAGAGATATAACTTGAAAAGATGCGCAATGTCTAGACAACACTCCATACAAAGTTTCATAAAAAAACTTTACACGTTTGTCAGATTAATTTGAAGAAATTGTGCAGCAGACTTTCTGTGTTGTGAAGGTTTTGACTTACTCTTGGTGTAGAGGTGCTCTAATCACAAGAGTAGGTTATTCTTTTGGAGATTAACACTCTCCATCAATAAATCAAGAGGAACCCTCAATATTTGAGGAAGCAAAGAAGAAATCAGAATGGAGGCATGCAATGGAAGAAGAAATTGAAGCTCTTGAGGAGAATAACACTTGGGAGTTGGTTCCCAAGTCTCCATCAATGAAAGTGATAGGCTCAAGATGGATTTACAAATTGAAGAAGAACTCAGATGACTCCATTAACAGGTATAAGGCAAGGCTTGTGGCAAAAGGCTTTGCACAAGCTCAGGGAATTGATTATGAAGAGATCTTCTCTCCTGTGGCAAAGATGCCTACTATTAGGGTTTCACTTAATAGTGCATCTTCCAAGAATCGGAAGATACTTCAATTGGCTGTAAAAAATGCATTTCTTAATGGATGGATAATAGAAGAGGTATATATGGCACAACCACATGGTTTTGAAGATCACATATATCTTGATTATGTGTGTAAACTTAATAAAGCTTTATATGGACTCAAACAAGCCCCAAGGGCTTGGAATCACATGCTTGTCTCATTCTTACAGGATAAAGGATTTTAACCTAGCAAGGCAGATCCATCAGTATTCATAAAAAAGGAGTAATTCTGAAGTCATCTATTTGTGTGTATATGTAGATGATATTATACTTACAGGAAATGATACAGATGGCATGAAGAGAATCAAAGAACAGATGAGAGAAGAATTCAAGATAAGTGATTTGGGTTCACTTACCGACTTCCTAGGATTGGAAGTTGTCTACAAAGATCATTGTTTGTTTCTCACTCAAAGAAAGTACATTAAAGACATGTTGGCAAAATTCAAGATGCAAGATTGGAGGATTGTAGGTACTCCAATGGAGGTTAATCACAAATTGATCTCACATGAAGGTGAACTCATAGAAGATGTGACAGGTTATCAAAGCCTTGTGGGTAGTTTGAACTATGCCACATTGACAATGGTTGGTATATGTTCTACACATGCTTAGTATTTCTTGATGATATACTTGTATAATCTAAAGATGATTGTGAGCAAGCTCTACATCTCAAGAAAAATTTGCAAACTCTTAGAGAACAAAAAAAAAAAAAAAAAAGAAGACTAAGTGTTTCTTTGCTAAGTAAAAAGTTATTTATCTAAGAACAATCATATCTAAAGAGCAAACTCATATAGACCAAAATAAAATGAAAACAATAGTTGATTGGCCTCTTCCTAAAAATGTATGAGATGTTAGAAATTCTTTAGGATTGGTGCAATATGAGTTATCACATATTAAGGATTTCTCTAAGATGGATAATCCCCTCAAAGAGCTGGTTGAAAAGAATTCTGTTTGCAAAATGGATCTTTATATTGTAACAATTGATAATCCATGTATCAAGACAAATTTTGTTTGCAAAATAGATTTTTACATTGTAACAATTGATAATGCATATCTCTTGAATCTCCATTGAAAGATCAAATATCAAATGATTGTGATGCATCTTTTTTTGCACATCTAGATTATTCAAGGACCTATGTTAAAATGAGAGAATCTTACTTTTGGCAATGTATGAAGCACTACATTAGGAAATATGTTAGTGAATGTTTAAAGTGCAAACAGATGAAGTCTGAGTTTAAAAGAATGTCTCGAATGCTACAATCTTTGGGTGCTCGAAATCAAAAGTGCAAGTCTATCTCTTTGGGCTTTTTCACTAAATTGTCGATGATCAATAGTAAACATGATGCTATGGAGGTCCTCTTCGGGAGTGAGTAGCCATCAAACCAAATTTATGGCCACTCAATGATGACTTAAGCTTAAGGACTCTTTGGTTTCGAGGATTTGAAGAGAAGATCACTTGAATTTCCAATAGATGGCATGGTATTTCTTAAAATCAATCCTCACTAGTCTAACTCGTTGTTATGAAAGGAGCATAGACTTTCTTCATGATACACAAATCCTTTTAAAGTTTTGAGAAAGATTGCGTCTCTTACTTATTTCTTGGAATTGCATGAACATTTAAATGTGCATCTTCTACTTCATGCTAGCTTACTTGAAAGATACGTGCCTTATGCTACTCTTGTTTTGTAG
>CM035433.1:5125540-5145540 GCA_020310875.1 Ceratopteris richardii | reverse complement strand
AATGATGCACTCCAACAACTGCAAAGTGATGACAATAACCTAGTTAGGGTGGTGATGTCCATTATCACCACCCAAGAACAAGGCATGTAGTCCAAGATTGGTGCCAAAAGTTTCCAATTTTCACAATTCCATGGGTGAAAGGATGGCCAATTTGTTCTTTCATGCCTCCTAGTTGAAATTATGATGAATCATTTGATGAATAGCATTTTTCTTGATTATCAAACTTTTGTTCTTGTTTTCTTTGATGAAATACTTGTCTATAGTGAGAATGACAATGACCACGAAAATCATTTAGCAAATGTCTTTAATTTTTTATGCAAAAACAAACTCTATGCCAATCCTGAAAAGAGTTATTTCTTCCAAAAAGAATTAGAGTATTTAGGCCAAATTGTTCCTAGTCAAGGTGTTCATGTAGATCCAAAGAAAATTAAAATAATTGAAGAATGGCATGTACCTCAATCTGTGAATGATGTATGCTCTTTTCTAGGGTTAGCTCGTTTTCATAGAAAGTTTGTAACATATTTTTCTTATTTAGCACTTCCACTCACATTATTATTGAAGACAATGTTAAAATTTGCATGGGGATTAGCACAACAACAATCTTTTGAAAAACTCAAACATGCACTTTCTTATGCACCTGTTTTGCAATTACCATATATTGCATAACCTTCCATGTAGTTACATATGCTAGTGGTTTAGGTATAGGTGTTGTATTAATGCAAAATGACCATCCTATTGCATTTCAAAGTAGAAGACTTAAACCTTCTAAAAAGAATTATAGTACATATGATAAGGAACTTTTGGCTATTGTGCATGCTTTAAAATTTTGGAAACATTATCTCATGGGTTCTGAAGTCATAATAAAAAAAGACAACAAGCTATTAAGCATTAATTAAATCAATCATTGATTTCTGACAGACACATTAAATGGGCTTCATTCATACATAATTTTCAGCTTATGATTCAATATCAACCCGCAAAGCTAATGTTGTAGCTAATGCCCTTAGTCGCTTCCCATCCCCACAACCAAATATTTTTTCAATCAATAATATTTTTGTTGTTCATATTCATTCATTTCATGACATGATTCCTACTTATGCATCTAATTTGTATTTTTCACAAACATGGAATGCTTTCAATAATTCGACAACATTTAGTGAGGATCACTACACTTTTCATAATGGATTCTTGTATTTTGAACACAAGTTATGCATTACACAAGGTTTTAAAGAATTTGTTGTGAAAGAGATGCATGAACCACCCTATATGGGTCATAGGAGCATACAAAGTATTATTTCTACGTGTAAAGAATTTTTCTTTTGGCCAAATATGGAAAAGGATATTGCACAATATGTTTCCCATTGCATTGTGTCTTAATGTGTGAAATGACATCATGGTAAAGCATTTGGATTATTAATGCCACTTCCCATACCTAATGGACCATGGGAACAAATTTCTATGGACTTTATTACTGGTCTCCCTTCAACTTCATCTCATAAGGATATGATTTGGAGAATTGTTGATAGGTTTAGTAAACAAGCATATTTCACTCCTTGTAAAAGACTCTTTTTGCACCTCAAGCTGGTAAGTTATTTATTAAATGTATTTTTCCACATCATGGTTTTCCAAAAGTTATTCTTTCAGATTGAGATGTTTGTTTTTGTAATCACTTTTGGGTTGCATTATTTCAAAATTTAGGTTTCAAAATAGACTAGTTTTGCATTTCATCTTGAAAGTAATGGTCAAAATGAAGCTACAAATAGTAGTGTTTTAGATTTATTACTGTTATTCTTTAGATAATCCAATCAATTGGGATGAGAAACTTCCTTTACTACAATTTGCATATAATAACACAACACATAGCACTACTGAACGTGCATCATATGAAGTTGTGTATGTTAAAAAGCTTCCCATTCCCATGTCTATCACTCAAACTAACATACCTATGGCTGATGCTTTTGCACAAGATCATATTTCTACATGATTCATGAGCACATTAAGAAGAGTCAAGAATGTTACATGCATAATGTTAATAAGAAATGAGTAGCTACACAATTTAATGAAAATGAATTTGTATGGTTATGAATAATTAAAAGACATTTGAAGAATCTTTCACAACATCCTAAGGTTAAACTTGCACCATGTTATTATGGACCTTTTTGTATTATTCAAAAAAATTAACGAGAATGCTTTTAGATTAGATATACCTTCTCATTGGAATATACACAATTCTTTTCATATCAATTTATTGAAATAATTTAAAGGAATATTACCACTCACTCCTATTTTAGATGATCCTCCTTTACTTGAAGAGGATATTTGTTGTTGAAGTATGGGGAGTAACCAACCCAAACCACCTCACATGGAAGTGAGAGGCTCTTCCAAGAGGAGTTGCAAGAAGTGCAAGCAATGCAACACACCCACGTCCACGAACAATGGCACCATGGCCAACGTCAAAAGGAGCAAGGGAGGGCAATGCTCACACACAAGCCAACCCCAAGTGCCAAACCCACACACATGGATCAACGCCTAGCACACAAGGAGAAATGTGGAAGCCAAATGAACCTTCTTTCCATTAGCATGGAGGCCAAGGCCATGGCCAAGGGACCTCCCTTTTACAAAATGAGCCCCTCCTTATATAAGTGAGGAGGAGGGATCCGTTGAGTACAAGTGGCCACATGCTTCATTAACTAGGATATTCTAAAAATAATAGGTAGGTGGGAAAATCAAAAAGGGAATCTTCTAAGAGAGAGAGAGCTCTTTGCACGTATCCAAAAGAGAGCCTTCCTTTCTAAAATAAGGAAAGACTCAAAAAAGAAGCCTTTTACAAAAAAGAAGGATAAGGTTGAGTTTTTATGGGTTTTCTCAAAAAAAGGAAATAAGGGAGAGTTCCTATGAAGAGCCTGTATAGAAAAGGAAAAAGTGGGAAATTTGAGACACTTCCACAAGGCTTTGAGCCTCCAAGTATCCTTAGCTTCAACGGAGGCCTCCAAGTACTCCATAGCCTTCATAGCTTCATGGGTCCTTCATAACTTCAAGGTTCCAACACCCTCCCCCACCTAGACTTTGTCGCCCTCGACAAAGCTGAGAAGGGGATCATACATAGCTGAACGGTTTTGAGTCTTCAAATCTTGAAATCTGCAGCCCTTCAAGTCTTCAGGTCTTCAATGTTGAGCGACACAATCCCCTTGGGGGGCAGTCAGCCCAACCATGTACACAGCAGCCTCTCTTGCCAAATATGCAGCAAACCCTCTGAGCAAGTCTTCAGAGGACCTGAAAACTGTAAGTCCAAAAACTCCATGTGCATACATAACCACTGCCAACAAGACAGAGCAAGAAAGGACAGCATACACGACACTTAGGATAGCAGTCCTGGCATCAAAGATGTACCAATCTTCCCACAGGATGGCTGGGAAAGTGGACACAATTCCCAAAATGGGGCAGTCACATACTGAAGTAGCTCAATTCCAATATCTAACAACACACCCTGAGTAAAAACTAGATTGATAGGGCACCACCAGCTTTGGCATCCATCAAGCTTCCTGATTGGTGAGGGTGCACCAGCACCAACATGTATAAAGCACTTTTAGTATCTTGTTGTGTAGATAGGACTTGAGACATAGTTCCCCAGAAGGGAAAATTCATAATCGGTTCCTGTTGACTGTCATCCCCGACCATATGTGCAGACATCATCATAACAGAGTGGAGGACCCACATCTGAGAATCTGAGAAGCAAATATCTGAGCAAAGCAACAACATAGAGCATCTTCTCTAAATGGGGGAAAAGGCAACAAACATAATCCCCACTTGGGGAAGTCATACAAAAACCCAAAAACCCTGTGCCTACCAAGAAGATGAATATTCATATATAAACAATAAAGCAAGGAGCTTGAACCATTTGAAAGCCACAGGACTTAGTTTCCTAGAATTTGCAGGTAGAAAACCATCAGGTAAGAGTCCTCATGAAAATGTCATGCAGCCTCCCTGCCAGCAGTCAGCAAACCTGGTGCTTCAAGCCATCAATAGAGTGATGGGGAACAACCTGGATCCAAGCAACCTGGTGAGGAGCAGCCTGCAACATAGTGATTGGAAGACCAATCAATAGGCATTGAAGCCCAGGAGCCACCTTCCTTCATGCTTTGTCCTGTAAATGATGTGCATCAATCATAAAGAGCACCTTAAAAATGAGAGCAAAAAAATGTCCCATTTAACCATAGGAGTATCTCGTCAACCCCGTGAAACACTTAAATCTGGACATGGCATCCTGCTGTCAGTAGCTCTGACTGAGTTACAATGATTGACTGCCCAGGACTCACATAGGAGCCTCAGGAAACCTGGACAACAACCGCATTTTGGAAGCTTTCCTACTAAAAGTTTTAGTGCCAGTCTCAGGACCCAATATAGCAATTGATTTGTTTGGGGAAGATGCCTCATGATAAGTTGTACAGGAACCAAACCCAACATTAGCTACAGATGTGATTAGAGCATAAGCACCGACAATGTAGGTAGAACTGATCACAATAGTAGGTTGAGATACCCCTCCTTTCATATGCATCCATAACTAATGGCACAAGTATCTTTGCTACATTAATCACTAGCTGCATCATATACAGGAACATAACAAGTGAGTCATGGCATTTTGTCCATATCCAACAAATTACTTCCTTCATGCTCAGAGGTATTCGAAGAATAGGCTTTATAGCATCCAAGGGAGCATAAGCACATCAAGTCTGAGTAATCCCGGCATCAGATTTATCTTCAGGCAGCATGTCACTTTGCTTTTAAGAAGACATCGAAGAAGCACCCATCAGCTTCTGTGAGTCCAACACGAAGACCAAAATATAACATCTAGAACCTCTTGGCTTGCTGAACAGTCACATATCTGCCCTTTTGCCTCAGCTTGGTCCCGCACACCGAGAAGTTTTCTTTAGTGTAAGGACGGTCCCAGAGAAGGTGAATCACGCCACCCCTATCATAGTGTCAATAGGGGGATCTCAGCCCTCCTCATATAGATGCTACAATTACATATAACACCAGCATATCTCTCTTCATGATAAGCACATGATGGAATCAGTCTTCATTGTTTGATCGACCTGTACGGTTTGGGGGAACCCTTGTCTCTGTATCTCCTTACCTTGTGGGTAGCAACAGCTGTATTGACATCTTCTGGACAAACGACACCTGAGATTCTAATGCAGCCAACAATGCCCACTTCAGGCATAGAGGACCAGCCACAATACATCAGATATAGCAAGCAACTCCTCCACATCTTCCAACACCTTAATTGGCCCAAGGCAGCTACTTCTTTTTTGTGCTCAACTGCACATAGGAAATTGAAGCACAACACTTCAGCAAGCATTCAAGGGGGAGCACTGATCTTACCCATTTGGCAATAGAGCACCGGAAGAACCCCAACCCTGAGCCTTTGTCAGCAGCACACAATGTTTTAGAAACCTTAAAGACTAGTGTGGGTATCTTCCTGAGTCGATTCGCCTGTCAAGGTTCTTAGCAGCACCCTTCTTTCAATATGTAAGTTGCTTGAAGATTTTCAAGTGATATTCACCCATTCTTGCTAGCTTCAAGAAGCATGAAGCAAGTCATGCTCTGATAAATTCTTCAGACAACCCATCAGTGCTGTTTTGCCCTCAATCGCTGAGATACATTTTGCCCCCAATACAGCTGGTGTCCACATATCGAGGCATGTACGAAGGCTGGATCTGCAGCCATTCTTTGGAAGAGCAAGGATCAACCCCTTGACAACAGCATAGGTAGTGGGAGACATGGAGGGGAAGCATCCAAGTTTGCATGATGAGAATGACACAAGGTCTCAACCTGGTAGAGCAGGATGCACAGAGATCGACAATACCTCCTTCCTTCCATAGGTATTGTCATCTATCAAATGCGTAGACCCCATGTTGGTTTTATTACTAGTAATGGTTATTTTGCATTGCACAAAACTCTTCTCTGTCGGATGGAATGAGGTGCTTGACTGCTGAGATTTGTAGCATTTCCTAGAGATGAGATGTACCTGCACAATCATGATTTTTCTGCAGACCTGCTTGCATGCTTGAGGTAGTTATCGAATGACTTCCACAAGTTTGAGGAAGGTGGATCATCTCCCTCACATTTGCTCGCGTCTATCTGAACCTAAAAGTGATTCCCAACATCCACATCATGCAAAATTCCCAATTTGTCTCGGGCATAATCTCTTTTGACCATCTGCTGAGCATATCAGAGTAGTAGTCTTTTGGCCATCTGTTGGGCGCATCATTCATCTCACCTGCCTGTGAGAATAGTAGTATTTTCCTACTCCCAATATACCCTTCTGCACATGAACTGTCCCCCATTTCTTCAAAATTGTGGAGGGCATCCTTGCCCGTGTCTGAGAGGAGTACTTCGTCTCTTTCAGGGTGATAGAAAAATGGTTGCATCAACAACTTCATCAAAGATGATAAGTGAACCGTTTTATGAAGAAGTCCCAGGTTTTTGTTTCATCGGCCATTTTTTCAAGCAATGCACAAAGGTACAGAGTAAGCACACATTGGCGCAAGTAGGTTTTTGTACGAAAAGACCTTGAGATGCTGGTAGCATACTGGTGCATTCGAGCTTGCCATTGACATGTCATCAAGGAGTTATGCTGCACCTGATGAAGTCTGACATACAATCTGTATGGGATGCATACAAAGATAGGAGCTACATTCTCGACATCTTTGGGGGATGTGCAATACTTCTGCCAACTCCAGCCACAGTGATGCTCTAATTACCTGTTCAAGACCACCACGGAGATGACAGTTTAGCTTCATTCCAAGAGTTGACATAAGACTTCAGACAAGTTTGGGTCACAATGGAGCTCAGGAGAAAGCACTTCGCTTCGATCTTCGATGGTTGTTCCAGCATTGCATGCTCATGCTATGACTGATGTAATGTCTTCCTATGCTTGTGGAGCCATTCTACTGATCCTTGCCCTGATTCCTGAACAAAGCATTCGTGCTATGTTCTAATGAATCTTTCAACCTTCAAGGGGGCAGCATGCACGACTCCACCACGATCATGGCGCACAACAGCAAGGGATGGGGGACGTCTCAAGCGTGATTTCATGCTCGTTAAGTTATGGCGTAGGTGAAGTGCCCATCTCATGAGTCAGAACAGGGAGATAAAGTGCCAAAATGAAGCTCAAAGTGCGCCCAGATCTGACTGTCGATATTACCTCAGGGCCACATTTACTTATACAGATCATAAGTACTAGAATAGAGGGGGCCAATGCTATTCTCTTGTTGTCCAATCTTGTATTCCTATGTCCTCAGCCCAAGGCTTTATTTTCTGAGTCACATACACATTCCCCAGGCAGAAAGATGCACCACGTTTTCCAGTGCTACAACATGAGCCCCCGAGAAGTGTTGCCTTCATGATAAGGTCTGGGAGCGGGTCTCCTCCAACTCCGCAATATGGTCAGCTGTAGACATAATCTGTGGTGATATGTCTTTGGTATCCGTGGTATACACACTTCAGATGAAGCCCAAGTTTGTATTTTTTTTTTTTCTTCAACGCTTTTGTCTGAACTTCTCCCCTAGAGAATGACAAATTTAAATGATGCCGACCACTGTTCTGAATAATGTGCTGCACCTCTATCTGTGTACTTGGTCGATCTGCTCCTCCTTGGCAGCCTTTCCCTCGTTAATTTCCTCTTGAAGCGAGATAGGGGCCTGCTTGTCGAGATGAAAGTTCAGAGCACAATCTCTATAACTCTTTTTCTTATCTGATCTGTGGTAGCACAAGTGGCTGAGCACACAGGAGTGCAACTCAATGAGATGCTTTTGCACGAAGAGCCCATTAAGTTATCAGAAATTCCAGCCCCTTAGAGTTGCACAATTCTTTTCACTATTATGATAGGCAAACCCTTCCTTGTCTTTAGCATGCACATATGTTCCTAGACTGATGGGCAACTGTGTAGCCTTATAAAAATGTCCTCTACTTGCAGCCGATATGATAAAGAACCTCAACTGTGCATGTCTTGTCTCATTGATATTCGCACCAGATCGAACTTCTGCTATATATTTTTTTTTTATGGCCGTTACTTGTAGCACAACAGGATTAGAAAAGTTTGACTGAGTTATCAGACTCGTTGCAGTGGGGATGGTTGGAATGATTCCTTGTGCCTGTCCTTGAAAGTGATGAAGGATAGGGATTGGATTGCCAGCAAGGACTGGAGCAGTTGGCCCTATGATTGGGGAGACTGGAACAGGTGAAACTCCAGCATGCTCCACCTGAACTTAAACAGACCCATCTGCTGGACTTAAGCTTTCTTTATTCCCACCATTAACTTGCAAACACAGATCACTATTTGACTCCAGGTTACTCTGGCAGCTACTCTTTAGAACTCGATTCCGCTCCCTTACTTGAGCTACCTCCATTCGGAGCCTTTGTATGGTTTGAGAATGATATCTTTCAACTTCAGCAAGCTGTCTTTCTTGGCCCAGCCAAAGTTGATTATTTTGTGTTCGCCGTCACTGTGTTGATGGTCAGAATCACTTGAAGTCCCACTGCTTGCACTAGAACGAAACACCCGACCATTCCTCATACTCTTTGAATGCAAATGTCTTATCCTTGAGGGCCCATTTACTCTGCCATGATCCACTGGGCCATCTCCAGCCAGCCTATCATGAGCCGATCCTTCTGTAAGTACCCTCCATTCCTTCCTCGCAACCTGATTATGTATCCCCAAGAGTGCGTTATGCCCACCCAAAGCTTCCATAGCGAAAATGATGACGCCTTTGTAACTTTTTAAGGCATCAACATTTCCCAACGTGGAACCCTTCTGCTCTTCAAATAAGAATTACGTCGATGGTAAGGCACACTGTCGCTCTTGCTTATAATGAAGATAGTGTGTCCACCATGGGTATTAGCAGAGACTTCAGTCCAGCTTGAAGAGTAATCTCTATTACAGAAAGATGACTGTTTCTCCTCGTGGCCCTACTCCACCGTGGGAGATTCATCTCCTTTCTGACATTATAACCATGACAAGGCATAGTAGAAAATGTAGTTGAATGACTAGAAAGTTCTGCTTCATTTGCATCTTCTTCCAACATAGTGCATTCATGTACTAGGACATCTGCCCCTTCGGCTGCTTCAAGCAGTGACTTTGAATTGTTCATATCACGCAGAATGGTCTCCTCCAGCCCCTTCTTCAAATCCTTTCTAGAAATGAATTACAACTGCCATTCAGATGGATTGCCCCAACATTTGTGTCAAAATTTTGTTCCCATTTGAGCCTTCATTTATCTACTGCAGTTCTGCTTCACCTTGCACACTCCACAATTGTTGTCCTCTGTGCCCTTCTCTCCAAATGCTCAGCGCCTTAATCAACATTCCACAAGTACTATGCCAGTTGCAGATGAGCAGAATCAAAGGACACGAGATCTCAACAGTAAGGCCACGATTCTTGAGGCGGTTGCCCCACCACGGGGCACGGTTTTGCACATAGATTGGTACAGTAATGGTAGAAATAACAGTCCTCCACCGCGGAGCTTCGTGTATGAAGAAGTTCTCAACGATCAGAGGAAATGAGGAAAAGATGCCATGATGTCTGTTGGGATAGACCTCCAAGACAATGTCGTGCATAGCACAGCTCATGAGCCAGGTTCAGATGGGAGGCAAGAGGGAGAGAGGTAGAAGGGGGAAAAAAACATGTGGCTCCATTCCTCGCTGCAGGTCATAAACATGGAGGGAAGCCATGGCTTACCCGCGTCGAGCAGGTCTAACGGATGGAAGGAGCCCAGAGACAATAAGCTATGTCAAAGGAAGTGTAAATGAGCAAGGAGGAAGTTACACTCCCTACCCACCACACCAACATGCATGATATGATTAACCCCATTCGCGTCCTTGCCTAGCAACGCCGGCTAGGCAGTAATTGAGGAGAGAGAGAGAGACCCTTACAACCTTCCCAATTTTGAAGTACGAGCATTAAAGCTAAAGAAAATGACTCGATACATTCAATTTGGCAGAAAAAAACCGCCACGAATTCTTCACTCAAATTTTTATTCGTATTTTTCTTTTCATGGATGAGGGGGAGGGACAACAGAGGGAACTACCCACCCCCTTTTTCCAAAGCAAGCATCAATTTTCAAGAAAGGACAGAGATGGGGTTGATGCCCAAATGTGTGTGTGGAGGTGTGTGAATATGAGAGAAAGAAGGGGGTTAGGGGATGTTTTTGTGCAACAAACAAAAACAAAGAACTAAACTACTCAAAAATTAACAAATAAGAGGTACCCTTGACCAACCGAAGGCCACACGGATCCACAACTCAATCCAAGCGTGAGGTGCATCCATCAAATGTAGGCACGCAAGCTTGGAAAAACCCAATGGTTGAAGGTCGATCATCCCCGGCAACGGCGCCAAATTTGTTGTTGAAGTATGGGGAGTAACCAACCCAAACCACCTCACATGGAAGTGAGAGGCTCTTCCAAGAGGAGTTGCAAGAAGTGCAAGCAATGCAACACACCCACGTCCACGAACAATGGCACCATGGCCAACGTCAAAAGGAGCAAGGGAGGGCAATGCTCACACACAAGCCAACCCCAAGTGCCAAACCCACACACATGGATCAACGCCTAGCACACAAGGAGAAATGTGGAAGCCAAATGAACCTTCTTTCCATTAGCATGGAGGCCAAGGCCATGGCCAAGGGACCTCCCTTTTACAAAATGAGCCCCTCCTTATATAAGTGAGGAGGAGGGATCCGTTGAGTACAAGTGGCCACATGCTTCATTAACTAGGATATTCTAAAAATAATAGGTAGGTGGGAAAATCAAAAAGGGAATCTTCTAAGAGAGAGAGAGCTCTTTGCACGTATCCAAAAGAGAGCCTTCCTTTCTAAAATAAGGAAAGACTCAAAAAAGAAGCCTTTTACAAAAAAGAAGGATAAGGTTGAGTTTTTATGGGTTTTCTCAAAAAAAGGAAATAAGGGAGAGTTCCTATGAAGAGCCTGTATAGAAAAGGAAAAAGTGGGAAATTTGAGACACTTCCACAAGGCTTTGAGCCTCCAAGTATCCTTAGCTTCAACGGAGGCCTCCAAGTACTCCATAGCCTTCATAGCTTCATGGGTCCTTCATAACTTCAAGGTTCCAACAATATTGAAATTTTAATTCCAAAGAAAATGCTTGATTATGATGTTACTATTACATGAGAAAATACTTGATTATGATGCTACAAAATTCAAATATTTTTGGAGATATGTAGAAGAATATTTAGAGGATTATTTTAGTTATTTTTTGTAAAAAAGTAATAGATCACTTTAGAAAGCAACAATTTTGTAAAAATAGTATACCATGATTTTGTAAATAAAGCAAATGCACACTTTTCAAAACACTCCCCTCATATATCTTCTATTCAGGATGTAATGAGAAGTACATATAAATACACATGCTCTGATAGACTCATCCATCAGAGTATCTGGGGGGATATTGTACCCAATCTGATATCAATTCTCTTGTCTCTTTCTATTCTTTGAGTACTTTTGTGATATTTTGTTTCTATACTATCCTCTACGTATGTGCATTTGCGGGATCCAAAAGTCAACAATGTCAAGCAGCATGTCACCATCTACAACTGGGAATCAAGGTGGTTCATCAACAAGAGTAAGTGGAGCAGAGATAGGAGAAGCGATGATGCCAGTCATCCCAATGTTGCAAATATGACCACCAGACTTCATGGAAGGTAAATTTGATGGTACGAACTACACCCGATGGAAGTTTAAAATCATTTCTATCCTTGATTCATATGAGCTTCTAGAGACTATTCTTGGGACTGATCATGAGCCCCAAGAAACACTTGATCCAAATAATCCTCATTGAATGATTCCTCTTGATGTTGATCTTTTACGTGCTTTGAAACGTAGAAATGCAAATGCATTGTTTGCTCTAGTTACAAGTACTACTGATAGTGTTCTGACTCTCATTCAACATACTACCAAGGCGTGTGAATTATGGAACATATTGAGAAAACAATATGAAACTCGTAATCAAACACGGATTCAAAACTTCGAGAATCAGCTAGCAACTGAAAGCTTTGTTGATGGGGAGACTGTAGAGGCTGTGAAGAAATCAATACTCAATTTTATCTATGGTTAATTCAATACAACTTACCCAAATGGAAGTACTTGAAGGTCATTTTCTATCTAGGTTGGATCAAGAGGAATTGGTATCAAATATATGTACTATCAAAAATCAGCTCAAAAAACACAAATTAGGAACCCTAAAGAAATCACAGATGATTACAATTTGTACAAACTTGCATTGTGGCTTGAGGTGAGATCTATTGACATTACTACAAAAGTACAAGGTTTTATTTGTGTGGAACTATAAGGACATGCAATGTTTGGATCCCCAAATGTACTAGCATTGCATACAAAAATAAATATATATCTTGTATAAATTGTAGAAAATTATTGAGTGCATTATCATGTCCAAACCACATAATAATATAGGCCAAAACCATTTTTTTCAATAAAAGCTCCTCTAAATATTTTACATTTAGATATATTCACTTAGATAAAGCCACTCTATCCTTCCAAAAAAAAAAACGTTTTAGTGTATTTTTCTTGTAGTGTAAGCTCACTAGTGATGTGCATGAACTTACAGAGGTCTTTTGAGGTACTCTTTTCCATCTTTAAAGGGTTTTTTCTCTAGCTTGTATATATGCCCATAACCCCAAAATGCTACTTATCTTTGTATATTCCAAACTCACTATAATATTTTGCATTGCATCTTCAGCTTATCTTCTTGAAAATTCTACTTGTGTGCATTTCTACTCCCAAAAGTCCATTTGATATTAGACAAGTTGTTGCTTGTTAAGGTGCATTGGCCACACAACCCCATTGAATGTTATGATTTGGGAAACTTTAATTGAGGAAATCATCAATAGAAAATCACTATTTTTTTACACACTAAAGAAATTATGTTCTTCATGTTTTCAAATGTTGGTGATTTGTCAAGCATTTTCTCATTCTTTTGACTTTTTGTGTAAAATTTCAAGCCTACCATGAACTAAAAGAATAATGCAAGAAAAATACTCGAGATTTAGTAGATAGAGTGCACAATACATACATAAACTATTCACCCTATGTTAGTAGAAGTTCAATTTAAATTGAAAAATACTCAAACCTGAGATTTTTTTTTGAATACGTATTTTGACATCAAGAGAGTTCATAACAGACTTTTAGCTATTAGAAAAATAGAAAAATGTAATAAATATATTTCAACTAATGCAGTTGAGATTGGATAAGTGTGAAACCTAGATTGAAAAAACTACAAGAGAACATGAAGGATTTAAGACTCATGAGAATTATAATCCATAGTAATATAGACTATTAATTTGTATACCTTCTGCTGAGGAAATGATTCCTAAAGACATAGTTCTCTGTGAAAAAACTTCCATGTCTCAGGTGGTATGTTAGATTTTCTCTTATTTTGTTCTACCATACAATATCTCCTATTATTTTAATCTCAAAAAAAAAAAGGATCATAATATGAAAAAACTTTAAATTTACAAACATACATACACATACCCACACATATACATACACACACATACGTACTAAATAAATACCCACACATATACATATACACACACACATACACATATACATACACTTACACATACATACATACACTTACATATACATACATACACACACATACATGCATACACATACACATATGCATACACTTACACATACATACATAGCCACACATACACATACATACACACACAAATATATACACATGTATATACACACATACACACTAAATACATACCCAAACACATAAATATACACACACACATACATGCATACACATAGACATATACATACACTTATACATACATACATACTTACATATACATGCATACACATACACTTACACATATATACGTACCCACACATACACATACATACACACACATACATGCATACACATACACATATACATACACTTACACATACATACACTTACACGTACATACATACATACATACATACATACATACATACATACATACATACATACATACACACACACACACACACATACCCACACCTATACATACACACACACATACATACTAAATACATGCACACATACACACAAATACACATACACATATACATACACCTACACATACATACATACTACACTTACACATACATACACATACATACACATACCCACACATACATACATACACACATGTAGATACCCACACATACATACACTTACAAATAGTAGCATATAATAGCGAATGCATGCAAGCATTCGTTAGTGAGTATGAACAAGAACTTAAAAATTTTCGAAGTGAAAGCTGAAGAATCAAAAGATATAGATGTAATCTCGATAGCAATGAGAATAGAAATGTATCTTCTTTCACAGATCTGCTATATACTCATATGCAACGAGCCAATGCAAATAATGAACAAATCTCAAATGAACAAAGGGAGTTAATGATAGGTTGTGAAAGAAAGGTAATTTTATTTTAATAATATTACATATACATATACATATACATATACATATACATATACATATACATATACATATACATATACATATACATATACATATACATGTACATATACATATACATATACATATACATATACATATACATATACATATACATATACATATACATATACATATACATATACATATACATGTACATATACATATACATATACATATACATATACATATACATATACATATACATATACATATACATATACATATACATATACATATACATATACATATACATATACATATACATATACATATACATATACATATACATATACATATACATATACATATACATGTACATATACATATACATATACATGTACATATACATATACATATACATGTACATATACATATACATATACATGTACATATACATATACATATACATATACATGTACATATACATATACATATACATATACATGTACATATACATGTACATGTACATATACATATACATATACATGTACATATACATATACATATACATGTACATATACATATACATACACGTCTACATATACATATACATACACATCTACACATACCTATACATACACATATACATATGTTAGAATTTTACCAATCTCAAGTGTGGGAACTCATGCTAAGTTGAAGTGCCACATCACTCACACTTTTTGGTAGAATATACAACCACTTTTCCACGAGTTTTCTCACCTAATTGATGGAGAAAAGTTGGGATCATTTGGAGGGCATTTTTGAATTCAAATTTACAACCACCTTTTTTAGCATTATATAAACAAAGACATGGAGCAAAGTCATGGCAATCATCCTCTACCATTTGAGCACTTGTAGGCTCTCATTAGGAGAGTGTTTACTCTAGGTCTAAGCTAGCCCCTTGCTTGCTGAAGTTTTCTCGTAGGAAGTGATTTTTGATCACCCATATCTCTTTGTGTAGTAGTCCGATTCATTTGCAAGATAGCTCATTTTGTTTCTATGATTGTAAGCTTTCTTTTGGATGTAATCTTAGTATCAAGTGTTCATTAATCTTGAGTATATTGTGCTTGAAAGTTCTTTGGTCTGATCTCTGCATATTCTCAAATATATGTGTGTTGGGAGGTACACATAGGTGCAAGCACCAATTTGGGCAGATTTTGGTCTGTCTTGTGCAAGGAGTTTGGCATAGCTCACATTCTCCAAATTGAGTGATATATGGCTTTTTGGAAATCTTAGAGAGTCTATTTTTACTGTGCAAAATTTCATAGGTTCAGTCTTAAGGTCCAGAGAGTAATTCAATTTTTGGTGGACTGTGGTAGTGAACTGTTTGGTCCTAGGAAGGGCCTATCATTCTTCTGCTGCAACTAGGAGTGGATATACTCCATCAGTGGTATCAGAGCTCATCATTGAGCATTGAAGACATCAAGAGGAGGCCTTGAAGTTGCTTGAGAGCCAAGGATTGAAGCAAAGACCAGTAAGATTTGAAGAAGGATTTGAAGCAAGGGGGAGCTTCTATCATCATCGAAAGTTCACGACAAGTGGAGACTCTTGTGGGAAGGTAACATATCATTCTTTCTCACATCTATCACAATCCAAGGAGGGATTAGGATCCACATATAGTCTCATACACAATGGGAGACTATAATACTCAGATTGAGAAGCTTGAAAAAAGCAATTACCAACCTTGGAAGTTTAGAATCTCTAACTTCCTCATGGGAAAGGGTCTTTGGGGGTTGGTTAGTGGTACTGAGGTGAAGCCATACATAGATCCACATACACCTACTGAGAATCAAAGGAGAGCCATTAGAGAATGGGAAGAAAGGGATAGGAGAGCGATCTTCATTCTTTCTCAACACATAAGTAACTCCATGATAGGTCATATCCAAGACCTAGATACATCTAAGAAGGTTTGGGAGTGTTTAGAAAGGTTGTACTCTACCTCTACAAAGGCTAGAAAAATTCAGCTCAAGAATGAGCTCAACAACCTTAGGAAGTCATCAAATCAGAGCATTAATGACTTCATACTCAAAGTAAAAGAGATCTCGGATGCACTTGGTTCAATAGGATGTGTTGTAGATGATGATGACCTAGTTGCCCACACACTTAATGGGCTTAGAGAAGATGATAAATGGAAGGCATTCACAACCTCTGTGTATGTAAGGGATTCATTACCAGATTTTGAGCAACTTACTTCTCTTATGGTGACTGAGGAGCTCAACCATGGAGGCAACAAGTCAAAGGGCAGCCAAGACCAACTCTTCTATGCAGGCAAAGGAGGAAGAGGCAAAGGGAATAGAGGTGCTTCAAGAGGAAGAGGTAGAAGCAACTACCAACAAGGCAACCAAAGCTATCAAGGGAGCCAATCAAGCCAAGATGAAGGTCAATCATCAAGAGGAAGAGGAAGAGGAAGAGGTAGAGGAGGAAGATATGGAGGTCGAGGATACTCCAACTCAAATGGATGCTTCAATTGTGGGAAGCAAGGACACTATGCGAAGGATTGTTGGCAAAAGCAAGGTGGGAACAATTACAAAGGGCAAGGTAATTATGCTAACTCCTCAACAAATTCAGAAAATGAGCATTTGTTAGCTATGAAGCATAAAAGTGAAGGTCAACCACATGATGAGGTGTGGTATATAGATAGTGGTTGTAGTAACCACATGTCAGGTAAAGAGGAGTACTTCAACAATCTTCAAGCACCCAAGCAAAGAGGATTTGTGGAGACAGGAGACAACACCAAGCATGAGATACAACAAATGGGAGATGTGAAGCTTGAAGGAAACCACAAAGCAAAAGGATTATCTGAGGTATTGCATGTTCCTACTATTACAAAGAATTTAATCTCTGTTGGACAGATGGTTGAAAAGGGATACCAAGTCAAGTTCAACCACAAAGGATGCTTTATTGAAGACCCAAGGAATGGCTATGAGCTGATAGCCAAAGGAAAGAAGGAAGGAAGAATGTTCACTCTTGACATTGGCAAAGAACAAAGCAACAAGGCAATGTTCATCACCTATGGCGACAAGAAGATTGGAGATTTGGATTTGTGGCATAAAAGGTGTGGTCACATCAACATTCAAAGGTTGAAAGACATGGAGAAGAGGCAATTGGTAAGAGGTTTACCACATTTTTCATTACAAATGTTGCATGAGATGTGTGAAGCTTGTCAACTAGGTAGCCCTTCAAGAAGAGTGGATACGTAGCACATGGTGTGTTAGAGCTTGTGCACACAGATGTGTGGGGGCCAACCAAAGAGCTCTCTCTTGCAGGTAATAGGTACTTTGTAACCTTCATAGATGACTACTCAAGAAAAGTATGGTTGTATTGTATAAAGCAAAAATCAGATGTGTTTGATGTATTCAAAAGATTCAAGGCACAAGTTGAAAAGGAGACAGGTTGCTACATCAAAACCCTAAGGTCCGATGGAGGGGGAGAATACTTCTCCCATGCTTCTTGTGATTTCTTGCAGGACCAAGGTATAAAGAGGAAAATCACTTGCAGGTATACTCCCCAACAAAATGGGGTGGCAGAGAGGAAGAATAGGTATATTGCTGAAATTGCTAGGAGTATGTTAAATGAAATGAATGTGCCTTTAACATATTGGGCAGATGCTGTATCTACTGCTGTGTACTTGATGAATAGGTGTCCCACATCAGGGGTACATGACATGACACCTGAGGAGACATGGAGTGGAAGGAAACCAGAACTTTCACACATTAGAATCTTTGGTTGTGTATGCTACACACATGTGCCACAAGAGTTGAGAGGTAAGATGGATGCAAGGGCTGAAAGATGTATGTTTAGTGGTTATGCTATGGAGCAAAAAGGTTACAGGTGCTACAATCCTAATACAAAGGAGTTAAAGGTATCTAGAGATGTAGTGTTTGATGAACTCAAACCATGGTATGCTTCCAAAGCTCCATTGCAGGATGAAGATATTGAAGAAGCAGAGAGAAGATATGAAGCTAGGTTTCAAGATAGCTTGGAAATCAGTGGTCCAAGCATACAAAGGAGTTCAAGCATGGATTCAGCCCATCAATCAGTGAATAAAGGAAAGGCAAGATTGGTAGAGCTTGATGAAGATGGACATGAAGTTGAAGACTTTGAAGAACTTATGTTAGAAGGGGGAGCTACATCAAAAGCAGAAATCAAGGCACCAAGGCAAAGAAGGTTCATTCCACCAAAAGGAGAAGAAAGGAGGTCAACAAGGGTAAAACATCCAATCTCAAGGCTTGTTTATGATAGTTATATTGCTAGGCATTATGCTTTCATGACTAAGGTCATCAAAGATCATGAACCTTCTACCTATGAAGAGGCCAAAGACACAAAGGAGTGGCAAGAAGCTATGGAAGAAGAGTACAAAGCCCTTGAAGACAACAACACATGGAGTCTTGTTCCAAGACAAGAAGGGATGAAGGTAATTGGCAACAAATGGGTCTATAAAGTGAAAAGAAATTCTGATGGTTCAATTGCTAGGTTCAAAGCAAGGCTTGTGGCAAAAGGATTTGCTCAATCCTATGGGATTGACTATGAAGAAACATTCAGCCCGGTTGCAAAGATGACAACAATTAGGGCAATCATTGGGGTTGCTACATCTAGGAGGTGGACAATCTATCAATTGGATGTAAAGAATGCTTTTCTTAATGGTGATTTGCAGGAGACAGTCTACATGACTCAACCATTAGGGTTTGAGAACCCTAAATATTCAAATTTTGTTTGTAAACTTAGAAAAGCATTTTATGGTTTAAAGCAAGCTCCTAGGGCATGGAATCAAAGGCTTGTGGAGTATTTGTGCAGGTGTGGATACAAGCCAAGTGATGGAGATCCTTCCTTATACCTCAAGAAGGAGGGAGGACTAGTTGTCTATGTATGCATATATGTGGATGACTTGATTATAACAGGAAGTGATGATGCAGGTATCACATGGATCAAGGCCAAGCTTGGAAATGAATTCAAGATTTCAGATCTTGGAGTTCTTAAATACTTTCTTGGGACTGAAGTTATTTATGTAGAAAATGGTATTTACCTTGCTCAAAGGAAATACTTGCTAGATGTACTTTATAAGTATGGTATGAGTGGATGTAAGCCACTCACACAACCTATGGATCCAAACACTAAGCTATGTGCAAGTGAAGGACAACCTCTTGAAGATATTTCAACATATAGAAGCATAATTGGAAGCCTTAATTATGCTACCATCACAAGACCTGACTTGTCTTATGTTGTAGGAGTTCTCTCTCAATTTCTAAATTCACCAACTGATGTTCATATGAATGCAACCACGAGAGTGCTTAGGTACATCAAGCACACTATCAACCAAGGGTTGTACTACCCTTATGGAGATGGATTACAACCTCAAGGCTTTAGTGATGCTGATTGGGCTGGTTCAAAGGAGGATCGAAGGAGCACATCTGGCTATGTCTTCATGCTAGGTCAAAGAGTCATTTCATGGATGTCCAAGAAGC
>CM035433.1:5105540-5110540 GCA_020310875.1 Ceratopteris richardii | reverse complement strand
CAGGTATCCTTCTTTGACCTCTGCACACCAAAAATGCTATTACTCAGAGCTTATGCAGAGAACTCCAGTGAGCTTTTGTAGACCTGTAGTAGACACCAAGGGCTTTCCAACAAAACAAATTTCACTTGAAATGGATGCTTACACAAAGAGAAACAATGTCTACAACATGAGCTAGTTGAATGCTCACAACTGCTAGTCAAGCAGAGACCTCACTTCACTCCAGCAAACTTTTCTCAGAGATTATACAGAGAATGAATCTCAAACTTATGTCAACTTTAGAGGACTCTAATAGCTACCCAATGACACCAAAATCATAGCAAATGGATACATAGAGAAGGAGAACCAGCCCTTACAACAGAGAGCAAAATATTTCCAACAGAGCCTACACAAAGAGAGAGATATCAATCACACAACTTCACTAAAATGAATGTTGCTCCCAGCTTACTCAGAGAATGCTCCAGAGAATTGGTAAGCATAAAATAGACTCTTATAGCTATCCAATGAGACAAGAATTACATCAAATGGATACCATATGAGGGAGAACCAATGCTAACAACTCAGGGGTAGAGAGTTGCAACACTGCCTGCGCACACACATAGATATGCCTACTAAAAGAAAACAAACAAGCAAGCAAGGGGGTTGCTTAAGCAAGGGGCTTGCTTATCACAACTCCAGCACTTAGTGCTCACTTTACATGAGCTAAAACTCCAAGAAGATGGCCCAAAAGAAGTCGGGATACATGCTCCTTTTATAGTGAGAGGTGTGCCTCTAAAATCTAGGAACCACCTTTCCAAATCAGCCTCCTAACTTGGAGGAATTAGTTGAGATGACTTGGGGAGTGGTTGAGTGACTTTTCTTGATGGAATCTCGTGGCTTTTGGCTTCCTTTGATTGCTCCACATGTCCATAAAAGATTCCCCACGAATTTTTAGCTTGAAGCTTGACTTTTAACACTCCCCCTCAAGCTTCAATTCTTCATCCTCATCCAAGCTCCTTCATGTTGATGCATTGCTTGAATTTTGAAATCTTCATCCCATCCAAAGCCTTTGTAAACATGTCCGCAACTTGGTCCTTGGTACCAATATGATGTACTGAAACTTCCTTGGATATCACCTTTTCCCTTATGAAGTGATAGTGCACTTCAATATGCTTGGTTCTAGCATGATAGACAGGGTTCGATGCTAGATGAATGCTACTCATGTTGTCACAAAAAATTGGATATGTGTCAACCTGCAAATTAAGCTCCATAAATAACTTCTTAATCCACATTAGCTCACATGTGACTTGAGCCAAAGCTCTATACTCAGCCTCGGTGGAAGATAATGCCACCGTGGGTTGCTTCTTTGAAATCCATGAGATGATCTTGCTACCTAGCATGACTAGGTAACCACTTGTACTCCTTCTATCTTCCTTCGAACCGGCCCAATCGGCATCGGAATAAGCTTTGACCTGCATATCATCATCAAATGAGTAGAACAATCCTTCATTTATAGTGGCTTTGAGATATCGCAACATTCTTCTTGCAGCTTGCAAGTGTGTAGTCCTTGGACTATGCATAAATTGTGATAACACTCCAACTCCATATGCTATGTCAGGCCTGGTTATTGTGGCATAATTGAAAGAGCCTACAATAGATCGATACAAAGTTACATCCTCTAATGGCTCTCCATCAATGGAGCTTAGCTTTACATTAACTTCCATGGGATTTGAAATAGGCTTGCAATGTAGCATCCCAAACCTCTCAAGTAGGTCTAGAATATACTTCCTTTGTATGAGCATAATACCTTCTTCTTTGTATACAACTTCAATGCCAAGAAAATACCTAAGATCTCCAAGATCAGAGATCCTAAACTCCTTTCCAAGCTTTGCCTTGATCTCCTCAATGCCCTTTGTATCATTACCTGTAATGATAAGATCATCTACATACACACACATGTAGACCACAAGTTCTCCTCTTTGTTTGATGAAGAGAGATGGATCCGCCTTGCATTGATTGTAACCACATTTGATCAAATAGTCCACCAATCTTTGGTTCCAAGCCCTTGGAGCTTGCTTTAGGCCATAAAGTGCCTTCTTCAACCTACAAACATGATGTGGAAACTCTTTATGAACAAAACCTAGTGGTTGCTCCATGTATACCTCTTCTTCCAAGTCTCCATTGAGAAAGGCATTCTTGATATCCAATTGGAAGAGCTTCCATCCTTTGCTAGCAGCCATTGCAATGAGTGTCCTAATGGTGCTCATCTTTGCCACGGGGCTGAATGTCTCTTCAAAGTCCACTCCATAGGTTTGTGCAAAACCCTTAGCCACCAATCTTGCTTTGAACCTAGAAATAGATCCATCTGAATTCCTCTTTACTTTATACACCCACTTATTACCTATTACCTTCATGTTCTCCTTCTTGGGCACTAGAGTCCATGTTTGATTTTCCTCAAGTGCGTCGATCTCTTCTTGCATTGCCTCTTTCCATTCGGTGTACCTGCTTGCATCTTCATAGCAATCGGGCTCATGATCTTCTACTACTTTGTTCATATATGCATAATGTGTTGCCATGTATGAATCATAAGTAAACCTTTGAGTTGGATACTTAACTCTAGAAGACTTCCTTTCTTCACCTTTTGGAGGAATAAACCTCCTTTGCCTTGGGAACTTGATCTCTTTCTTTGACGTGGCTTCTTTCTCCATCATGTGTCCTTCATCATCTTCAACTTCATTACCTTCTTCATCCAACTCCACCAATGTTGCTTTGCCTTTGTTGATTGATTGTGCTTCATAGCTTGATGAAGGTCTCCCCCTCCATGGTGAGTTCATGCTTGAACTATCTTCATTGATGGAACACCTTGGGCCGCTTAGCTCTAGGTCGATTTGTTCTTCATCATGTCCATGCTTTTCTTCTTCATAGTCCTGCATACAATCATACTTCTTATACCAAGGGAGTAGCTCATCAAATGCTACATCCCTTGATATCCTCAAGTCCTTTGTATTTGGGTTGAAGCACCTGTAACCTTTATGATCATTTGAATATCCTAGAAACACACACTTTTCTGCCTTTGGTTGTAGCTTGTGCCTCAATTCACTTGGCACATGTACATAACAAGTACATCCAAATATCTTCAAGTGGGAAAGATCAGGTTTCTTACCATAATAGGCTTGATATGGTGTCAAGCCATGGATCCCTGAGGTAGGAGCCCTATTCATTAGATACACAGCGGTATTTGCTGCATCACTCCAAAACATGTTAGGTACATTCATCTCATTAAGCATTGCTCTAGCGATCTCGGCAATGTATCTATTCTTTCTCTCTGCTACTCCATTTTGTTGGGGTGTGTACCTGCATGTTACTTGCCTCTTGATGCCTTGATCCATTAAAAAATCAGAAAACTCATTTGAGAAATATTCTCCCCCTCCATCGGACCTTAGCTTCTTGATATATGTACCTGTTTCCTTCTCTACCATTGCCTTGAATGCTTTGAAACATGTAAACACATCTGATTTGTTTTTGACGAAATAAACCCAAACCATCCTTGTGCAATCATCTATAAAAGTGACAAAGTACTTGTTACCTCCAATGGATTGCTCTTTCGTTGGCCCCCACACATCTGTATGTATCAACTCCAATGGATGTTGGCTTATGTAGCCACTCTTCTTGAATGGAAGTCTCGCTTGCTTCCCTAGTTGACAAGATTCACATAAATGCTTCATACCTTGTCCTTGGAAGTTGGGAAGACCTTCAACCAGCCTCTTGAATTGCATTTCCTTCATTCTTTGTATGTTGATGTGACCTATCCTCTTGTGCCACAAGTCCAACTCCGAAATCCTCTTGTTTCCATATGTGAAGTAGACATGTTGAGTAGAATGAGAATTTACCTCCAAAGTGAAGAGTCTCCCTTGCTTCTTTCCTCTTGCTATGACCTTGTAACCTTGCTTAGGGTTCTCCACAAAGCATCCACCTTTGTTGAACCTTACTTGATAGCCTCTTTCAACCATTTGCCCAACGGACACCAAGTTCTTTGTGATGGTAGGTACATGCAAGACATCCTTGAGACATCTTCCTTCCTCCTTGTCATCCAAAGCTACATCTCCAACATGGGAGATCTCATGGGCTGTATCATCACCTGTTTCTACATGTCCTTTACCTTTGGGAACATGTAGATTAGTAAACCAAGAAGCATTGCAACTCATATGGTTGCTACATCCACTATCAATATACCAAGTGTTATCTACTTTGCTTGAATTCCCATTCATGTGCATCATCAAGAGATTGTCATTTTCTGAACTTGTAGAAGCATAATTACCTTGGCCTTTGTATGAAGAACCTTGATTATAGTTCCTTTGGTTTCCTCCTTGGTAGCAATCTCTAGCATAGTGGCCAAACTTGCCACATATGTAACATCCTTCGCCATCTTGATTCCTGTTTTGTTGATGTCGTCCTCCTCTTCCTCTTGATCTTCCTCTCCCTCTTTGTGATGAGGTGCCTTGGTCATGTCCTTGATTTCTTGAGTGGCCTTGCCTTCCTCCAAACCTTCCTTTGCCCCTTCCTTGTCCTTGTCTTCCTTTGCCCCTTTGATTACCTGCATAGAAAACTTGTGCATCTTTGCTTTTAGTTGAACTTCCACCTATGTTCATTTCTTCGGTGACCATGAGAGCAACCAATTGCTCAAAATCGGGAAGATTATCCCTTACATAAACTGAAGTGGTAAAGGGTTTCCACTTCTCATCATCTCTCAAACCATTGAGAGTATAAGCCACAAGATCGTCATCGTCTACGTGGCTTCCAATGGATCCCAATGCATCTGATAACTCCTTGACCTTAAGTATGTAGTCATTTATGCTACTCCCTGAGCTCTTCCTAAGGTTGTTGAGCTCATTCTTGAGTTGGATCTTCCTTGCTTTGGTGCTTGTTGAATAAAGCCTTTCAAGTGTCTCCCATACCTTCATGCTTGAATCCAGGTCTTGGATATGGCCGATCATGCTATTGCTAATGTGTTGGGAAAGAATAAA